>JAEUBB010000043.1:151683-164520 GCA_018257885.1 Parmelia sp. 050094
TAATAGCGATAATAAATTAAAGAAGAATAATTAAGATAATAAAATTAAAATTATAATAATCTTTTTATATCTTTATTATTAATATTAATAGTATTAATAATAAAGATTATACTTTATAATATTAATATCTTCTCTTATAATTAATATCTTTTTTACTTAATTATTTTATATAAATTATATATATTAATTTTATTAATATTTTTATAATATTTTCTTTATAGCTATATTATTCTTTATAAGCTTCTTTATTCTTTTATAGATTTTTTTTAATCTTATATTTTTTTTTTATTTCTCTTTTAGTCTTCTATATATTAATTACGCTAAAAATAGTAGATCTTTTTATAAAATAAATTATCTTAAGATAAAACTTATCTTTAAAATCTTTTTAATATTAGAATTTAAATTAATTAAGATAGAAACTAGATTTCTAATTTTTATAAATATTTCTAATATTTTATTAAAAGATATAAATAATTAGGCTTCTTAATTTAAAGTTATAATAATTATTATAATTAAGTATAAATTCTTTATAATTTTATAAAATTTAAGAGATTAATTATATTATTCTTTTTAAAAAGAATAGTTTTAAGACTCTCTATTAAAATATCTTATTAACTTAAATTTAAATTTAAGTAATTCGTTATAAAGTCTAATTAATAGATTATTATTCAGTAGCTTAAATAATTCTTAAAGCTTTTTTTTAATAGAGATCGCTCTTTACTTTATTTATTCTCTAATATAAGATAAATTAGAAATTAATTATTAATCTTAATATTTAAATTAATAATAAATAAAAAAAGCGTATCTCTTATAAATCTATTTACTTAATTTTTATAAAAGTATAATTACTAGTTTTAAAGTACTAAAGCGATTCTTATATATATATATTAAAAAGTATTAATTATAGTTTTTTTTTATTAAAGAAACTCTCTTTCTTTTTTTTAATTTAAATATTATTAATTTTTTAGTATTAAGATAATCTAAATAAGATCTTAATAAGATCTTAATAAAATCTAAGTTAAATTTAGAGAAGATTTTAATTTAATTTTATTATTTAAAAGATTTATCTTTCTAGATTCTATCGAGTTTTATAATAATTAAATAAAAAATAAGCTTTAATAATTTATAAAAATAAAGAAGAACTTTATCTTTTATAATTCTTTTATATATATTCTTATTTTTTTAAACTAGTTAAAAAGTACTAGAGTTTATAGAATAGTCTATTATAAATATAATAATTAAAATTTATTAAAAGTTATATTCTTATAAATTTTAAGATTATTAATAAGATTATAGCGCTTTTTAATTATATTAATATACTAATAGCGAAAATAATAAATAATAAATATATAAGTTAAAAGTAATATATAAAGAAAAATAATTTAAAAATAAAAACTTACTATATATATTAAAATAATAAAAAAGATAATTTATAAGATAAAGTAATAATAATTATTAAGACTATTTTCTTAATTAAAGTTATAAATAGCTTTATATTAATAAGTAAAGTATCTACTTCTATAATATTATAAGTAATTCTTATAATCTTTATTTTAAAATTAAATACTTTATAAAGTAGAAAGAATTTTTAATTATTACTTCTTCTTATTTTTTAATCTCTATTAATTATAGAAGTTAATAAGATAATAATAATAATTTATAATTATTATAAATAATAAAAAGTATATTCTTAATTTATATTTTAAAGATTAAAGTAGCTAAGTAGAATTTATTAGCTTAATTTTAAACTAATATTAAGCGAGTAGTTATAAAGATTTAATTATATATAACTAAGATATAATATTTAGTTATATATTATAGAAATTTAGCTAGAAGTAAGATTATAACTTTATAAATATATTAAAAAGATCGCTAAATAAAGTTTAACTATAAGAAATATATTAGTTAAGTAATAAAAGAAGATTATATATTACTTATTTAATATAGCTACTTAGTATATTTAACTAATAACTCTATTTTCTTTATACTAATAAAAGATTTAAATAGAGTTTTAAAATTAGATATATATAAAACTTTAGAATTAAATATTAACTTTTTTAAAGATATATAAAAATATAATATCTAATCTAATATAATAAAATAAAAAGAATAGATTTAGCTTAATAATTTACTAAAAATTAAATAAGAGAATAAAGTATCTATATATTTATTACTATATATTACTATAAGCTAAAATCTAGTATAAGATAGCTATTAATATTTAAAAGTCTATAGATATTATATCTAACTAGAATATTTATTAAAATTAATAAAAAAGAAGTTTAAATATCTATTAAATTAATACTATAAAAGTTTATTATAAGTAAAAGTTAAAGCTTTAATTAATTTAATTTCTACTTTAATATAAAGTTTCTAAATAGAAATTAATAATATAATATTATTATATTTAAGTTTTATTATTTCTTACTACGTTATTTTATATAGATTAGAAGTTAAAATAACTCTATATAATTAAGATTAAATTAACTCTAAGTTAAAAAGAGAATAGTTTAGAATCTTTTATTAAGCTCTATTTTTAATATTAGAGAGTAGATTAATATTATAATACTAATCAATATATATAAAAGGCTTATTTGGGTTTATACTAAAAAACCTTAATTTTGTATGTGTAGCCAATCATAAATTCTATGTCACTACGCTTTTAGAAAAGGTGTGCTTACTCAGCCCGCTAGACCTCCCGGGCCCCCTTATCAATATTTTTCGTGTAACGTTCTTACACTAATAATAACTTTTATCCCTCAGTATATGATTAGCTGAAACTTTCACAAATTATAGACCTATGCAAGCGCTTTCTAATGATTTAAGAATTATTAGATTTAGACCTATATTGACTAAGTGGCCTTCTATTCAAATATAAAGCCTCCTCGACAGGCCGCTTATTCAGCGTCTTGGCATAAACAAATAATTATTGCGCGTTCAATTCTGATTCTTCATAATCTGACACCCAGTCAGGTACCTAATAATCCACTCAGCAATCAAGGAGAAGACTACAGAGAAGGAAGGCAGCTATGCTAGCAAGAACATAGCCATCTGCAGTAAGAACGCAACCTCGCTCTCCATCCTCTCACAGCAAATTGACGCGTCAGCCAGATACCTAACAATAACACCCAGTCAAGTACCGAACAATCCACTCAGCAATCAAGGAGAAGGCTATAGAGAAGGAAGGCAGCTATGCTAGCAAGAACATAGCCATCTGCAGTAAGAACGCAACCTCGCTCTCTATCCTCTCACAGCAAATTGACGCGTCAGCCAGGTACTCAATAATCCACTTATAATTCGAGGAGAATACTACAGAGAAGAAAGGCAGCTATGCTAGCAACAACATAGCCATCTGCAGTAAGAACGCAACCTCACTCTCCATCCTCTCAGCAAATCTGACACTCAGTCAGGAACTCAACAATCTACTCAGTCAGGCATGTATTTCCCTCCCAGTCATGATCCAAACTGACGTGATATTGCAGAGAAATCGATCAAAAACCAGGTTATTGCCAGTAAGAACGCGGTCTCGCTCTCTAGCATCCCATATCAAGAGGAGGTCTACAAGTCACGATCTATTAGGAGCACTCATTGGAGCACTTATTGGGGGCACTCATTGGGAGCCAATGAGTACTTATTGAAACACTCAATGGGGCACTCAATGGAGCACTTATTGGGAGCCAATAAGCACTCATTGGAGCATTCAATAGAGTACGTATTGGAGCAGAGAAAGATTACCACTCACACCTAAATTTAAGCCTATTCAATCAATTCTTCCCAGGCACTCATGAAGTATTCCATATACATACATTTCTTCAATTGCGGCAGGAGAGCGAATACCACTCACACCCAAATTTAGCCCTATTCAGTAGGATCTTCCCGGTAGCCAGTAGTTTAAATTTACTTCTATGAATTTAATTCATAGGCCTATACTTGTTAATAAATATATAAATTATAAAAAAGTTTCTTAATAAATACTAAAAATAATTAAAGTTATAACTCTTAATAATAATAAGTTAATTACTAAAAGCTAGCTTATTAGTAGTTATTATTAAAGTATAAGTATTTATATTAAAGCGAATTTCTTCTCTAATTAATAAGAATATATATTTAATTAGATTTTTAATATCTTTTAAAATTTACTTATATAGAGTCTTAAAACTAATATTTATTAATTATTATAATTAAAAAGAGAGCTAATAGTAATATCTACTTATCTAAATATAAAAGATATAAAGTCTATAGTAAAGATATTAAGTTAAGAAGAATCTTAATAATTATTAATAATAATATATTTTTAGAACTCGCTTAGAATTTATTATATATAATAACTACTTCTATTAGATTAATACGCTAAGTAAGTATAATATAATTAAAAATTATATAGAAACTTTTAAAATAATCTCTCTTAAAATAAAAATATTTATTAATATAAAAGTTAATAAAATAGTTATTTTTAAAAGACTTATACTAAGTAAGAATTAATAAAGTAGAGACTTAATTATAAAGATTTAAAAAAAAAAGAAGCTTAAAAGTAAACTTTATAAGATTCTAAAATTTATATATATATAAATATATTATTTATTATTATTTATTATTATCTACTTTAGATTCTTTTTTATTAAATATATATTTATTATTTTTTCTTTTTATTATTCGCTTTATTATTCTTTACTCTTCTTTTTATATTTAAATTATTTAAAATACTTATATTTTATTTTTTTTTAGCTAAGTCTTAAATATCTTATTTATATTATTTCTTAATAGATTAAACTACTAATTATTTTATATCTTATTTAAGTAATAATAATTCTAAATACGCTTTAATAGTATCTTTATAATTAAAAAAAATATAAGTAGTATTATTATTATTATTATTTTTATTATTCTAAATATAAATATTCTATATCTTTATATTATAAAAACTTAATAACGTTTTAATTCGCGATAGAGTTACGTTTTAAGCTTTTAATTAAATATTAGCGTAGCTATAAAGATAAGCTAAGAAAAAAAAAAGAAGAGAAAAAGAATATTAAATAATAAGAATATTATATATAATATATATACTTTTAATTTTACTTTAATTTATTTATTTATAATTATTTCTATTATAAGTACGCTTATTAAGATAATAAAGTATATCTAAAGTTTTTAAAAATTTAGAGAATAAAATTTATTTTTTAATTAAATCTTTATAGATATATATAGATTTAAAAGCTATATATATTTATTTAATACTTAAATTATATACTCTTATATTAGTATTAATATTTTTAATCTTTTATTACTTTAATTAATAAGAGATCTACTTAAAAGCTATTTTAAGAGATATAAAGTAAGAGTCTATTTACTCTTTTATTATCTTTTTTTATTTAGCTAAATTTAAGTATACTTTTACTTCTTATTATATAGTTCTTATCTTTATCTCTTTAAATTAAGTATTAATATAATTATTTATTTAATTCTATTTATATTCTATTTCTTAGCTTAAATATTCTATTAATTAAGTTATAATTAATATTTATTAGATTAAATCTTTTAGTAAATTATTAATCTCTTTATATAGATTATTTATTTATTATATAATAATATTAAGATTATAATTAATAAAAGAGAGTAGTCTATTTATAATAAAGTTAAATAAGCTCTTTTTTATCTTAAGAATTAGCTTTTATATAGAAAGTCTAGTAAGTAGAAATATATATATTATAATTATAATAAATATAACTTAAGCTATTAAGCGATACGTATCTAGAAAATAAAGTAATAAAGAAGTAATATTAAATTAAAAAATTATTAAATAAAATAAAGATTAGAAATAATAAATATAACGTAGTATAAAACTAGCTTAACAAAATTAAATAAATATTTTTAATAATATACTAACGCCGCTAAGACTTAAAATTAGCTAATAATTAAGACGTTACTTTATATATTCTTATAACTTATTTAAGTAATTTTAAAAGAAATTAATCTCTAAAGATATTTATTTAATTAAAATTATAATTAAATAGAAAATACTTTAATAAATAAGTACTTTATTTTACTATATAGTATAAATATATTAATAAAAAGTATTTAGATTTATAATAATATTAATATAAGATTTATATAAGTAGTTAGATAATTTATAATTATATTATAATAGAATAATATATAATTAAGTCTACTACTTTATAAATAAAAAGAGTAAATCTTATTATTATTTTTAATAAAAAGTTTAACTTTAATATTTTATTTATAACTTTACTATTATTATTAGCTTTATTTAGATCTTTTATAAGTTTATTCTTTTTAAGCTAAATCTCTTTAAAAAATATTTTTTATTATTATTAATTTTATCTAAATCTTTATAAATCTATTCTTTTTAAGCTTAATTTCTTTAAAAAATATTTCTTATCTTTAACTTAATCTTTTTTAATATATTATTATTATTATCTTCTTAATTTCTTATTATACTTTTTATATACTTTATTATAGTTTATATATCTATTCTTCTTATACTATAAGGATCTTATACTTATATTAAGTAAGAATATATCTAGAGATATAAATATATAATACTATAAGAAAGTATAAAGTTTAGAAAATAAGTATAAAGAAGAATATTTAATTAATTAATATAATACTAGCTAAATTATAATAATAATTATCTTATTTATTAATTAATTTAAGAGTTATCTCGAATTTATTAAGTAGCTTTATACTTTACTACTTTATAATAATATAGAGTTTTAAGATATATTTAAGTATTATAATTAATATTAATCTTTTAATAATATTTATAAAAGCTTATAGCGTTTATAATAGCTTATAATAATATTTATAGAAAAATATTATTAGTTAAATTTATATTTTAGAATATATTAGCGCTAAAAGTAACTATTAACTTATACTATTTTAAAGATAAATTTAAGATATTTAAGAAATTCTTATATTAATTAAAATATTATTAATTTAATAAATAATTATTACTTATTTTATAAATACTTAAGGCTTTATAAATTTCTTAATATTTTTATATTTAAAAAGTACTTTATAAGTAAAAATAGAGTAGTTAATATAAATCTATAAATTAATCTTTAACTATAATAAGATTAATATAGCTAAGTACGATCTATAAATATTAATCTTATATTTATATAATAAGATAAATTAATATATAAACTCTTAATTAGATTAAATATATCGTAGTATATTTATATATATTAGTATTATATAGCTAAGATTAGTATTTATATTAATAATATATTTATTCTTTTCTAAGTTTTTTTTTAAATTTTTTTTATCTTATTTAAATTTATTATTTTATTTAAATTTAATATTATCTTTTTATTTAAAAAGCTTATAATTATTTTAATTTTTAAGATTAAAGTATTTATATACTTTTCTACTAATTTCTTCTTTAAGATATTATTAAATAAGAAAAAGATATTAATATTAAATTTATTTTAAGATTACTCTTAATATATATTAATAAATACTATAAATATTTTAGAAATAATAAGTACTTTAAGATTATAAAACTCGTTTTTAGTAATAAATTTCTTTTAATTTAAAAAGATTAAGTATTTATATTAAATATTAAATAGAGAAAATAGATATATATAATATATTTATATTTTCTTTAATAAACTTTATAGCTAAGTTCGTTATAAATATAAAAGATAATTAATAATAAAATATATTAAGTTAAGTAGTAAAATAATATACTTTTAAAATATAAATATAAGTAATAGATTAGTATAATATAATTTAAAAAATAATTCTATATTCTCTATATTATAGATTAATATAATAAGACTTTATTATTAAAGTATTAAGTAAAATTATTATCTCTTAATCTTTTCTTTACTATCTTAATTTATAATTTAATTAGCGTTATCGCTATATTATAGAGAAGAATAATATTAAGACTTTACTTAATTATAAAAATATATAGCTTTACTATATATTAGACTATTATATTACTAATAATCTTATTATTTATAATAATACTAACTTTATTCTATAAGATATTTAGATCTATATTATTATATTTATACTATATAATTAAGAGTAATATTTATTAAGTCTCTTATACTCTATATAAGCTAATATTAATTATCTCTATTTAATTATTAATAAGCTATTAAATAAAAGTAATAATAATAAAAGATATAGAGAAATAAGTAAGTAAGAAATAATATACTTTATTTTTATAATATATTTAGAGAGAGTTACGCTATAGTAGAAATTTATAATAAATAAATAATATAAAAATCTAAATAAAGCTTTATAAAAAGAAATATTTAAAGAAATATATCTTATTTATTAATTAATAAACTAGTATTATATAATAATATATATTAAATAATATTAAGTATAATATTCTTTAAAAGAGAGAAAAGAATAAAAAAGAAATATATATAATTTTAGCGTATTAAATAATATTTTTTAATATACTTTATCTTTTATTTAGCTATCTTCTTAATCTTCTTAAAGCTATTAATAATAATTATAGTAAAAGACTTAAAGAGATAAATTAGATAGAATTAATATTAAGATATTATTTAAGTAAAATAAAACTAATTTTAAACTTATTAAAGAAGATTTTAAATTTATTAAAAAAGTATTTTAAAGTATATATAAATAGATTTAAATAAGATTTTAAATATCTAAATTAAATTTAAATTAATTAAGTATTTTTAATATTACTTAAAAATAAGTAAGATATTATTATAATTAATATCTATATATTATTATTATAAATATATAGATTAGAAGCTTACTTAATATTAAATTAATAATATAAATCTTTTATATTATTTATTAAAATTTATAAGATCTATTAGTATAATATTATTCTTTTTAATTATCTTTTTTTTACTAGTTATTATTAATACTACTATATTTATTATTATTATATTTAATATTCTCTTTTATATTTTATAAATAAATATAGATCGTATTTCTTTCTTCTAATTTATATAATACTTAATTAAAGTATTACTATATAAAGTAATAAACTTAATAATCTTTTTTTATAATATATAATATATACGTTTCGAAATCTAATATTTAAGATTAGCGTTATATATTAATTTATATAGTATTATAAGTATTATCTCTATTAAATTAAGCTTAATATCTATTATTTTATAAAGTTTTATTATATAATTAGATTTCTTTTAATACTATAAAGTCTCTTTTTTATCTTTTTTTTTAAAAGAACTCTTTAACTTTATTTTATTTTCTTAGTAATTTAATATATATATAAATATTATATTAAAGAGCTAAATCTTTTTATATAAACTATATATTTTTTATTATTATATATAATAAGAGAAAAGATAGTATAGTTATAAAAAATAGATATTAAAAATTTATATACTTAACTATTAAAACTATTTTAAAAAAAGTAGATATAATTAATATTTTACTAAATTTATTTTTAAGTAGTAGCTTTTAAATAGTATAAAGTTTAAATAAATTATTTTTAAAATACTAAAATTCTTAATTTAAAATATATTCTTTTTTTATATAATTATCTTATAATAATTAATAGAATTTAGTAATCTTAGTATTTATTTATATAATACTCTTTAAAGATTTATTCTTTCTATACTTAAGCGAGATATTAATTATATATAGTAGAGAGCTATAAACGCGGAGAAGCTAAGTCTTATTAAAAATTAAAAAAATAATAATTTTATTAAGTTAATATAGATTCTTTTTATAATAATTATAATTATCTTTTTTATTATTTTAAATTATTTATTTATTTTTTATATCTTAATTTAGCTTCTTAGTCTATATTTATTAAAGTTTATTATAGATAGTCTTATATATTAAGAGAAAGTTTATATAAAAAATAAATAATTATAATTTAAATAAAGATAATAATTCTTTATCTATTTATAAATTCTTACTAATTCTTTAAATTATAATATAAGATAGTAGTTTTTTAAAGATATTAATAACTTTTATCGCGACTTCTTTTAAAGCTTTATTTAAAGATTTTAATTTATTTATATAATATTTATTAACTACTCTAGCTAGTTATATAAGATTACTATTAAATTAAAAAGAATAAAAGAAATTATTAAATTTACTCTATAAAAAATATTTTATAATTAAGTAGATAAAGATAAGATTTATAGAGCTCTTTAAATAAAGTATTTCTAATAGCTTTAAAAACTAGATATAATAATTAGAATATTCTTTTATATTCTTTTTAATAAATTTAAAAGAGTCTTTTTTTATATTTCTAAAGTTATAAAACTTATTAATAATATTTATATTAATATAAATATTATTAATTATTTTATTTTTTTTAAGCTTCTACTTCTTCTAAGTATATTTATATTTATATATAATTTAGATTTCTAGCTTTAACGTTTATATTATATAAATAATAAATATTTATATTTTATTATTAATCTATATTAGCTTATTATACTAGCTTTTATTATTTATTACTTTATCTTTTAAATAGTTAAAGTTATTATTATTAATACTTATTTTTAATTAATTTATTCTAGAAATTAAATAACTAGAATTATAAATACTATAAATAATAAAAAGATTAACGCTAAGTTTTTTAAAATTAACTTACTTTTTAATCTTTATCTTTTAGATTAATACGTTATTAACTAATATTTAGAAGATTATTAATTTAAGAATTAACTTTAAATTATAAAACTCTATATTTAATACGTATATATATACTAGAAATAAAGAATATATAGAGTTCTTAAATATATTCTTATTATAATATTTTTAAGATAATAGCTTATACTTTTAATCTTATTATATATTCTTATATTAATAGAGAAGATATATATATATTATAATTATTATAAGTACTTCTATACTTTATTAATAATATAAATTAATCTAATATATTTTATATAAAGATAAAGTAATAAGTTTTATCTTTTTAAAATCTATATTATTATTAATAATTTCGCTAAGTCTACTATCTTTATTATCTTAAACTAATAGAGTAAAGAATATAATCTTAAATTACTAATAATATATATTTATTTTTATATATATTACTCGATACTTAGAATTAGTACTTATTTTATTTAAATCTTAATTAATATATTACGTTACTCTCTTCTAAGTATTATTATTCTTATACTTAGTTAAATTATTATTAGTAATCTTTTAAAGTCTATATATAAGATTAGCTAATATTATTAAAAAAAGATTATAAATAAATCTTATTATTATATTAATATTATTAAAGAACTCTTTTAATATATTATTAATATTTTTACTAATAGAGTTAGTAACTTACTTAAGCGTAATAATTTAATTATTAGCTAACTTTATTATAATCTTAAATTTATTATTATTATTATTATTATTAGAATTTATAATATAATAGTAGTTTTATTTTTTTTATAGATTAAATTTTTTACTTAAAGATTCTTTTTAATTAAGACTTTAAAAATACTTTATAAAAGATTTTTTAAAGATATAAAAAGAAGACTTTAAGTCTTTATCTTATAAATATTTTATATCTATATATAGAATTAGTTTTAATACGTTAAAAAATAAAGAGATAAAAGAAATATAAATTAATTAATAATAAAATATCTTAAAAGTTATATTATAGTATAATATAGTTTTTTAATTATAATAATTTTTTTAATTTTAATTTATTATAATTTAACTTCTTCTATTAAAGTAATAATACTTTAGATTTTAATATTAATAAGACGTAGTCTTTAGATTAATTTCTAAATTAAAATTAACTTAAGTCTACTTAAAAAGTATTACGATATAGTAAGAAATATCTAAAATTATTAAAAGATAAAAAAGTATATTAAGAATTTATTTCTAAGATATTTAATACTACTTAATAATATTAAACTATAATTTAAAGTTAAAATTATAATATTTACGCGTAAAGAAGAAATTATTAATCTTAATATTTATTAATTAAAGTCTATTTATTTAAAAATACTATATAGTCGTTTAAAGCTTATTATTATAAATAAGAAAAGTTTAAACTTTATTTCTATTAACGTATTTAAGAAAATTATAATTATAAGTAAATATATCTTTATTATTAAGTTTATTCTAAAAGATATTAAAGCTTAATATTATAATATTATTTTATAATATTAAGGCTCTACTTAAAAGATTTTTTAAGTAAATTTTTATTAATAAGCTTTTAAGATCTACTTACTTTAATATAATATTAATTTTAAAGTCTTAAAGCGAGTACCTTATTAAGAGAATAATAGATATATATAATAATATAATAATTTATTTAAAGAGATTAATTAGAGAAAGAGTAAATTAATATAAGTAGAATATTAATAAAGTCTTTAATTTATTTCTTCTATTCTTCTCTAAAATAGCTAAAGTATCGTAGTAGATAAATAAATTATAATATATATTATATTTAAAATTAAAGTATCTTTATATTTAAATATTATTATTAAATTTATTTATAAATACTTTTATAATCTTTTATTATTTAATTAAGAGCTCTTCTCTCTTTTTACTAAATATTAAGAGAAAAAGAGAGTTCTTCTTTATAAATATTAATATATAAATCTATAATTAATTAAGATATATATATTATAATAATATATATATACTTTTTAGATATTACTTTATATAAGTTTTTACTTTAAGATTATAATTAAAACTCGTTATTATAGGCTAAAGTACTATAATAGACTAAATAAAAAGAAATAGTAAAAGTTAAAGAATATAAATAATAATTAAAAAAGTATATAAGTAATTTCTAAAAGATTATTACTAAGTAATTAATAATTAAAATTTAAGATATCTTAACTATATAAGTAAGTTATAAAGTATAATATAATTAATACT
>JAEUBB010000430.1:0-32049 GCA_018257885.1 Parmelia sp. 050094
AAACCACATCCAAATGTTCAGCCATCCCGAGCGTCCACAGTACCCAGGGCTCTGGCGGTTCATAAACCTCAAACCTCAAACCTCTACCAAACCACATCCAAATGTTCAGCCATCCCGAGCGTCACAGTACCCAGGGCTCTGGCGGTTCATAAACCTCAAACCTCAAACCTCTACCAAACCACATCCAAATGTTCAGCCATCCCGAGCGTCCACAGTACCAAGGGCTCTGGCGGTTCATAAACCTCAAACCAAAAAACCTCTACCAAACCACATCCGTCTTAATACAAATATTCAGCCATCCCGAGCGTCAAAGTACCAAGGGCTCTGGCGGGAGGCGCTACCATAAGAGCGCCCCTCCAGCAAACGGACTGGCACCTTTTCGCGGTGCTGGAGATAAGTAGCCCTGCTTTCGAGCAGGGTGAAACTAAGATCAGTCCAGGATGTACATCACCCGTCATGATGTACTCCAACCAGTCGAGCTTTCGAGCTTCGACCTTGAGCGGTGAATTTGGCTCGTATCTGGTGAGCTCTTCCCACCGTCTTTTTTGGATTTTTCATCAGCTAATTCAATGCCCAGATTTTCATCAACTGGTAGCAGCACCGACTGATCCAGGCTACTATGGAATATCTCCAAGACTCATCATCCTATTCGGACGGCCCATCTTAACGCTAGACTTTCGAACCTCCTGCCTCCTATGTTGCTGAGGATCTCGGAGATCTCATCACAACTGTTGACGTCCTCACTCTTGCCGTAGTGATGAGCAAAGGTCTCTCCATCCCTGTACGCTATACGATTTTGAGCTGATCAAACTGTTCAGCAGCTGAGTCGATTGAAGTTTGACAGAATCCGTGCCACCCAAGTAAGCGTTACTTAAGCTTTTCTTCTTGGGAAAAATACACTGACAGATGACCTACAGAGAGAGCGAGGGTTTGTGTGTGTACGTTAGTAGCCCATCATCCGGGTGTAATGTAGCATTAGATAGACTCAATGCAAAAACTTATCAGAAGGTCTTTGGTGATTCCGCTGAACAACTGCTAGTATGAGACAACAGGCAATTGATATTGCCTATACCTATTCTTTAGTATGTGGCTGTTTTGTTAGCATTGAAACGCGACACCATGTCTTTGTACCATGTTGTCTCCTCCACCAGCAAAGCCTGTCCCTTCACTTCTCAGTTCCACCATACCTGGCTTCACTGCTCCTTTTTCTGCCTTAGCTCCATCTTCTCCCTCCTTCATCTTGACATTCTTGCCTGAAATATCAGTCTCACAGACATAGCATATCACCCGCTGCTTCTCTCCTTGTTCGGTAGGAGAAGCGTGAGGATCTGGCGGACCTTTATCTGGCGACATGAATTTCGCAGCGCATGGTTTGCAAAGAACGTGACCACAAGGTATGGTAAGGACTGCTTTTATAGTGTTGGTAAGATTCTTCTCACATGCTGGACATATGCAAGACGGCGGCTCCGCCGGTGAGGAAGAATTTGGGACGGTCTTGAAGTTTATCGTGATGATGGATTTGAGCGACAGAGAGTGCTTGTTCTCAGGGGAAGAGGCAGGACAGAGGGGCGATAGCTTTGCGGCCTTGCTTGCTTGTGTATGGTTCATTGATGGCGTGAGAGATGGCACCCAGAACGAAGGCAGTGTTGGCTTGGCCGACTAAAGAGGGTCAATTGGAGTTGCGCATCCTTATGAGACACATGCCGTTTGTTTCGTACCTTCTCTTCATCTAGCACCTTTCTCGCCTTTGCTCTCTCCTCCTTGGCATTTTTCAAAATCTCGTCCTCGTCGAGCTCGAACTTACGTTTCTCACCCCTACCCTCATTTCGCTCTACATTTTCCGTAGCGCTATTTTTCGTATTCTTCTTTTCACCACCCTCCAAACCCATCATAGTCTTTTCGAATTGCACAATCGCTCTCTCCTTCTCCTCCACACCTCGGACCAACTCCTCGTCCTCAATTTCCCTTTGCCGTCGCTCATCTTCCTTCTTCAACCGCTTGATCTCCTTCCCTTGCGCAAGCAGATTGCTAACAGCACATTCTCTGCAAAAAATGTCGCCGTTCGAGGCACATGCCACAGGATCTCGAGCGATTTGCAAGCAGAGCTGGCACGAAGCAAACGGTAGGAAGGAGTCTCTTGAGAGGCGAGTGGCTTGAGATCCCCAGTTGGATTTGAGAAGTGATCGTTCATGAGAGGTAAAGAAGGCAAGAGAAGTATTGCGTTTACCTGGAGGTGATGTAAGTGTCAACTATCAGATCTCACGGTATCTGACTTACTATGAGACATGTCCGGACATGAACGCGGTTTCCTTGAAAATTGCCAGAAAGCGAAACATCTGAACTCGCGTCTATTTTACTCTAAGCGCCGGCAAAACTCAAAGAATTGGATGTATATTTTGTCCGCATGAAGCAAGCCAAACAACATTCTGTCTCTACAATTCTGCTTTTGTCTACTCAATCACTGATGGCGGACGACCCTCCGCCACCTAGCCTGCTATGGCGAGTAGGCTCGACAGCCATCATGGGTATCGTAGGAACTCTAACGCGCGCATTCATGCACGGACCTAACTGGCAAGACGCTCATGGCCTCGATGGATTTCTAGAGCTATTGGACAAGAGAGCAGATATAGACGGCAGGCAACGAGGCCTAATTACCGGTATGCAGAAATAAGGATCCATTGACTCGATGTTGATACTAACCAATGTTTCATAGTATCGAATCACATTTGCGTGTACGTACGTATCACGAATCAAAATACCGCACCCCAACCCCCCTACGCCAGCTGACAAATGTCACTCTCCAGCATTGACGATCCCTTGACATGGGGCGTACTCCCGCTCCGCTACCACTTCAACCCCAGCAACCACCGCTGGTCACTCGGAAGCTACGACATTGTCTTCAGAAACAAGTGCATTGTCCCTCCCACTCCGAACAGCGTCAAAGCTAACCGGCACCAACCCCAGAGCAATGTCCGCCTTCTTCGTTCTCGGTCAAGTTCTCCCCACCCACCGCCTCCACAAAGACCGGCACGGCGGGCCCTTCCAGCCCACCATTCGCGAAGCGGTCCGCCTGCTCTCCCATTCTCCTTTTTCCTCCACAAGCTCCGCTTTACCAGTCGACCGCTCTTTGAAATCGCCCGATATCTCAGACCCTTTCTCGTCCCCAAATAGCCACTTCACCTACACAACCGATGGCATCGACACCTTCCCTGCGCCCTCTGCATACGCAACGCGGCAATACAGCTGGATTCATATATTCCCCGAAGGCCGCGTGCACCAGCATCCTCAAAAGGCGATGCGGTATTTCAAATGGGGTGTCGCGCGTCTCATACTTGAGCCGGATGTTTGTCCCGATATAGTACCCATGTGGATTGAAGGTAATAATGAGATTATGCATGAGAATCGAGCTGCGCCGCGGTGGCTACCCAGGGCGGGGAAAAGATGTGGAGTGTGGTTTGGTGAGAACATTGGAGGGGAGAGCGAGGGGAATGTCTTTCATGAATTGAGGGAGAGGTGGCGCCGGTTAGTTGAGGCTGATAGGCGGAAGAGAAAGACCGACCAGGAGCTTGAAGTGGGAGTCTTGAGTGAGGAGCTGAAGTATAGTCCCGAGGCCGTGAAACTGAGGGAAGAATGTACGATGCAGGTGCGTGGAGCAGTGCTGAAGGTCCGGAAGGACCGTGGTCTGCCGGATGAAGATCCTAAAGAGGGACTTGTTGAGACATGGAAGGCAGAGGGAGGTAAGAGAGAGGGCGAAATGGACGATGGAAGCTTAGTCAAGGATGCCTGAAGAGTCCAGAGTGGTCCGACCATCAGTATCGGATTGTTTGCTCAATATCACAAATGACAGAGACACTTTTAGCATAAATTAATCCAGCGTTGATAGATATTTGAGGAATACCAGAGTCCTGTGGACTGAAAACCTAAACTGGCAGCTTCGCAAATACATCTGTACCTCACGGTCGTGCATTTTTCAAACCCAGACAAAATTCTCCCTCGCATTAGTGACTAGACTTGTGAATGGTACTGGCGCTGCTCCCAACGCCTGAAGGCCACCATGCACCAGCAGCTGGAGCATCAATAACAGTACCTGGCGATGGGGTATAGGGAACAGGGAGAGCCAGGCAATGTGACCCAGATCTGTCTTCTGCATGAAGATGTTTTGAAAATGCTCAATGCCATTTGTCCTTGTACCATAATAGGAAATTCCTGTCCGTGGATTGGTGAGCCTTGAAATTAGAGTAGGGGTTGGACTTGAATGCCAGATGAAAGGAGATAAAGATGCCGACTTCAGAAACATAGCGGTAAGAACGATGAGTGCAGACAAGGAAACGAACTTGAGACTAAGGCGGAAAGGCATTTCTTGCTGGAGTGGACTCGTCTTTTTTTCTAATGGTTGGTGCCAAAACCAGCCATGACCATCTTATGGATCCACGAGTATATAGGACACGAGGGCAAATGGAAGGATTTACAGGCCACCCATCAAGCGGCGTCTCTCGGTTCTCGATCTTTAGCTCTGAAACATTCCGTGCCCATCCGAACGACACCATCAATCTGCACGTTGTATCTTAATCTTCACCCCATTCAGCGCGATGGAGTTGTATACACTCTAAACCGGCGCCCGAGAAGCAAGCGCTCGCTTTCCCGTCAAGAGAACCCAGGTGGGCGCTGCCAGTTGTGTACATGTTTGCGGGTCCTCTAACACTTCGATTCGTTGCTGCTTATGCGTGTTTTTCCTTTGGTCGGTGGCGAGGGGGGAAAAAAATGAGTGCCTTTTCACCCATTGTTTTGCATATCCAAGAACAAGGTAAGTAGGAGACTTTGACGATGCTTGTGGGTTAAAATATCTCGACCGTCTCGGCCAAGAGATTTTCTCCCGGCCGTGTCCCAGCCTTGCCAGCCATACCATAACAGCTCTGGCGGTCCAAAACCCTCGTCAAGAAAATGATGACGACGATGATGATAATGAAGATAATGATGATGGAGCAATCAATGCCTTATTCGCAGTCGATGAAATAACGTCTAATCCTTGTCCTTGGGTTTCAGTCATGTTTGGAGTTGATGGAGACTTGGGGTTGACTTTTCCGACCCCATTTCTAGGTAACATTAACAAGGCTGGCGGCCCCGGAAAACCTTACCTTAGGGGAGCGGAGTAAGGTAAGACTAATATTAATGTGGCAGTCAGCAGCAGGTCAAGTTCGAACCCCACATACCTTGGGTACAGCAGTACTCTTCGCTGCTTTCCAACGACTTCTCACTCAAGTATTCTTTACAAACAAACTACTTCTGCTATGCGTCTTTAGCCTTTCGTATATATGTTTCGTCCATCAAGCTCAGGAACGTCAAGCACCTCAGACACCTCAGACAATCTATCAAAGCCACCCCCACCCATTTCCCCGTCAGCCAGTCTGGTGTCACCCTGGACCCCAGCACAGCCCATACATTATTTCGCTGGTTTGGGTACCGCTCGACCAAGTACTGTACACGAAAAGCATACATAGCACGCCGAGGCCCATCCTCAAGTGCGCTTGGTCCGAAATAGTGCGCGAGGTAGTCCGTACTTGCGCTCCAACGACGGACATGCGACAGGTCCCCTTAGCTCGAACAGCATGTCTATGATAAATTGGGGCATTGGGGATCTTTTGGCCGTTACCAAGCTTGCCTGGGACCTCTATCACAACTGCTTTCTAGTTGCGCGCGAGGCGCCTGACGACTTCAGACAGCTTGTCAATGAGCTTGCCTCGCTGCAAGCTTGCCTGCGCACACTACGGGACGATGTCAACTCGGACAAGTCTTTTCTGGATAGGCTAGGAGACAACAGGAAACAGACCTTGGAACGATGCTTGGCAAACTGCTTTGACACTTTGCGCCAACTGCAAAAGCTCGTAATCAAATACCGAGAGTTGGGGGTTGGAGATGGGTTACAATTCTGGAGGAAGCTGAAATGGGTGGGGAAGCAAGGGGAGATTGCAGAACTCAAGTCAAAGATCATGGTACACACGTGTAACATTAGTCTGTGCATGAGCTCTATCGGAAAGTAAGTATTGACGTGCCTGCCACTGCACAGGTTGCTTTATCTGTACACCTTTACTCACAGCCGTGTCACAGCTCTTCTCTTGCCAGGATAGAGACATCGATGATAAAGGCGCTCGAAAGACAAGAAGCTTCAACCTCCGTCTCGCAAGCTCAAATTCAAGATGATGAAGAAGATGATGAGGTCGATGAGCTAAGTCCTCTTCAAAAAGCTAGGACTGCCCCACAAGCGGGCCGCAATGGGTCTCCAGGCCATGATGGACTTGGTGTACAAGGATTACGGCGCGCGTTCACTGGAGCAACTCTGGTGGGCACTATGGCTAGCGTATCACCTGAGACCACACCTTCAACAACGAGCGAAGAAGAGATGTCGGAATTTGGTTCCCCAAAAATGGATATGGAGGCTCTCATGTCCAAGAAGACTCCAATACAGATGGGTAAAATAAGGAAGAGTTCATCGACGAGCATGGATCAAAGCCTCAAGGCGTTTCCACCAAGTCCAAGGACTTCTGAGGATAATTTTAGGGGAATACCGAGAAGCAGTCCTGCAGGCGATGACTTGAAGAAGCCTCGTTCCAGAAGAATAATGTCCACGGGTGGAGAATCGACAACGAAGAGCAACGGTATTGGTAGCAAAGCGCCTGACGTTGTCGATGTTGTAGCCGAAGCAATGCAGGAACTGGCTAGAGTCCGGCAAAAAGAGCAGTCAGCGAGGCCACTACGAATTGTGCGGCAAGATCCGGTACATAGACCTCATGATGCTCTCAAAGAACGTTTTCAAGAACTTGCAGATGATGAACTAAAGATTCGGAGGCTGAATGCAAGAGACTGGCTAAGAGTAGCCACTTGGTGGCTATTGAAGGCAAGATTCAATACGAGGGTAGAAGAGCGGTCCCAGTACTTAAGTACGCGTGGGAGCCTCAGCGTTTCCGGGGTCTCTGGCGGGGGAAGATCGGCAATCAATCAAGCTTACGTTGACCTGCTAAAGGCCTCATGGATACTCTATAACATTATACTTAAAGACGATAACGACAAGGCAGCTTTGATGACAGATGAGAACCGGAAAATGTTTTACAACCTTTCGGATGGGATTAGCGAAGATTTAAGCGACTTCCAGCCCGTTGACGCGCCAGAAAAGGACACACTTCTATGCCAGAATTACAATATATGGGAGCTTCTTCAACCAGAGGAAGAGACGTATGACCAGGAGGACCTCCTTCCTGCTCTGGAGAGTGGTCGTTGGATCACAGTCGAACAAGATGACGCAGGAGAAGAAGACGAACAAGTACTTTTTCGAACATTCGTCAATGCAGCGATTGGTGGGAAACGGTATAGGATGAGATCAAAAGGTGCTCCTTACATGTTGCTTCTGTCTACCAAGGAAGGCGAAAGTGAGCCGAAGGTCACTCTCTGCAACCAAAGCGGGACCTTATGTTTGACCCGCGATTTCACTATCGAAGACTTGCAAGATAAAGAGTTGCCTTCAAATCCTTTTGCAGGGTCGGGCATCAGTCCCAGGGACGCTATACCCCTAAATTTCGGCCGAATGAACATCACTGTAGCATTCACCAATGAGGAAGATCTTCAACAGTTTATGTACATCCCAAGAGCCTACTTTGACGCTGTGAAGCGAAGAGAGCCTCGACATTTGGAGAAAGCTACTGAGACTCTACTGTTCAAGAGCTCTGTAGAGATCTTTGAGCAGTTAAAAGCGTCGACGATGAAATCAATGAATCCTCGACAAATCTTCCAATCATGTGATCTTCGTGTCCTTGAAACGACCAGCAAGGAGGGATGGCGAACCACAAGGAGAGTTGTGATCAGCTCATCTGCCGGCGAGCCAAGACCATGGTGCACAGAGCTGTTCTTGCCTCTAAGCCGTGTCCAAATTCGAAGGGAAGGTCTGGCACGACAACTTACTGTGAAATGGTCTAATTGTACACACGAAAAGGCGGACAGGACCGATGGTAATTACAATAAAATCTACAGTTATGTCTACGACGATAGCAACCCAAACATCGCCCTACAACTCCATTTTCGCAACTCCCGAGATGCCACGGACTTCGAACAAACCGTCCTCCGCCTCTCCGTTCCTCCGATCTTCTCCACCACTGGCACCGATCCTCGCTTCGTCTACAACATCTCCGACACAGAGCCGAACCCAAAAAATTACAAAGCACTCCTCCTGATACACACTCGGTTCGACTGGCGGTACAGCGAGCTCTTCTACATGTACCGAGACACAGACTATCAATTCGACCGCTCAGCCCTCCGCGTCCGCCTCCCTCAAGTCTATTACACAGACTATATCTCCAACTTTGTCGACAAACTTTACAAACCTCCTGCTGGTGAACCGCCCCGGTTTTCCCACTGCGAAAAACGCGTCGGTAACGCCCCTCTCGACTTCGACGATGAAGCCACTAGTTTCGGCTTCATGTCCGCCCTTACTGGTAATCAGGAACTTATCTTCTCCCGCCGCGCCCTTTATATCACCACCAAACCGCCCAAGAAATTCGGTAGCACGAAGTCCAACAAAGGCACAGCCGAAGTACAGCTTTGGCTCAAAGGCAACAGTGTGAGGCTAGTCAGCCGGTGGGACGACAAAGTCGAAGACAAGTGGATGAGTATGCAGGTTCCGAGGGATGGCCTTGCGCATTCGAAGGACACGAACCGGGCGAACTTGCCGAGGGTCGAGTATGATCGGGGAAGAAAGGTCGACATGGCGAATCTTGTGGCGAGGGACAGCCGGGAGAAAGAGACGGGAAAGAAGGTGGGCCCTGTAACGATTGCTTTTGAGAGTGTGAGAGGTAAGTCTGGGTTCATTGTGCTTCCTCATATGTCCCCACGGCGTTGGAAGGGACTATGCTGACTGCGCGTGTGTGACAGACCGAGAAGAATTTGCAGCGGCGTTGGAAGGAAAAGCTCCACCAGCTACGAATACACGAAGTGCATTCGACGACTTAATGGATATGTAGTCGAAGGTAATACATTTCTGTTGTTCATATTTGAGAAAAGCTGTCGGGAGCATTTCTCTGCGTAATTGATTAGTATATGCGGGTGGTTTGACTTTTACCTAGCACGATACCTATTGTAGCAGCAGCATTTAGTCCTGCAATGCTTCCTTTGAGTTCTAGTATCTATCCATCTTAGGAATGCTGAAACCCATTTCGATGAAGTGAAGCTGTCCACAGTCAATCCAGTCTGAACATGTCAGGTGTCCCTATGATCGGAGTAAGATACAAGACATTGATAGTCCTCAGAGCTCTGGTTTTTGCCTTCTGACACATTTTGGTAATATCAATCGAATTAGACGGACTACTCATACAGTGTAAGGTACTCATATCCACTCAGGCCACCACTTTTTACGAGCATGAAGTTTGGTACCGATGATCGACAAGGCTAATGCGAACACTCTGCAACGCCACATTTTGTCAGCCTCAGCCTGTACGTCATTTATGCGCAGCAGCAGATACTTTACATTGGTACCACCAGTACTGCGAGTAATATAACACTCTACGACTGATGGAAAATTTTAATGGAGCAGCCAAGAGTTTAAAGCCCGTTCTTCGGGATTTTCACCATTATCGCCAACGCTAAAGAGTGTACGTGCCTTACGTGCCTACACAGCCCCATCTCAAAATGAAGTCTTCTCTTATATTCTCAGCGTCTGTCTCGACAATAATACCTCCTCCATCCCTAGTCTCTGGGAGTCCTCCTCTTCAGCTTCTTATCAAATAACACTATTCCCATATTTCACCATCCAAGGCAGACTCATCCCCAGTCATGTCCTATCCTCCACCTCCATCTGGCTATCCACAGCAATACGGCGCCCCTCCTCCCCGTAAGCATACCGATCCTATGTGCCATTCACATCTTGCTCACTGTTCGACAGAAGGATATCAGCAGCCTCCTCCGAGCCAATACCCTCCCCAAGGCTATCCACCTCAGGCCTATCCACCCCAGCAGGCAGGATATCCCCCGCAAGGCCAGTACAACCAGAGCTACCCACCGCCGCAACAGCCGTACGGACCTTCTTCACACAGTCCATATCCCCAACAACAAGGGTACCCTCCCCCTCAGCAGCAGCCGTACGGAGCTCCCCCCCATAGTCCAAATCCACCCCACGGGTATCCTCCCCAACAGCAATCATATGGGGCACCTCCCCCCCAAGGCCAATACCCACCACAGCAGTATGGTGCCCCTCCAAACCAGCAGTATAGTCAACCTCAACCTCCACCACAGCAAGGGAATTATGGCGTCCCGCCCCAAGCATTGCCTTACGGAGCCCCGCCACCCCAATCCTATGGCGCTCCTCAGACAGCGCCGACTCCTCCTTCACCGGGATATATTCCTGGCCAAGTAGCCCGTGTGGATATGTCTCGTCAAGCTGACGAGTGTCGGAAAGCCATGAAAGGACTCGGTACCGATGAAGCTGCCCTAATCAGGGTTCTCACAAGAATTCCACCACTCGAAATCCCCACTCTGAAAGAAACCTTTCGACAAAGGCATGGCCGTGATTTAGAAAATGATGTCAAAAAAGAAGTCAGCGGATACTTCGAGCTCTGTCTCCTTTCTATTCTTCGAGGTCCCCTACAACAAGACGTCTGGTGCTTGAACAAAGCTCTCAAGGGCGCCGGAACCGACGAGGACCTGCTTAACGAAATTCTCATTGGCCGATCGAATGCCGACATACAAGCCATCAAACAAGCCTATCACCACACCTATCACCGCAACCTCGAGCACGACGTCCGCGACGACCTTTCCGCCAAGACCGAACGTCTCTTCTCCATGATCCTCTCCGCCACCCGACAAGAGGAATCCGCCCCCGTGATCCCTCAATCCGTCGACGCAGACGTCACCGAAATCCACCGCTGTACAGAAGCCAGAATAGGCGCCGAACAGTTGACCGTCTGTTCACTCCTCAGCAAGCGCTCCGACAACCAGATCCGCGCCATCGCCCACGCATACGAGCACAAGTACCGACGGCCGCTCGAAAAGGTCTTCGTCAGCGAGTTCTCGGGCCACATGGAAGACGCCCTCGTGCAGATGGTCCGGTGCGGAACCGACAGGGCGATGCGGGACGCCATCAACATTGAACATGCGATGGCGGGCATGGGAACCAAGGATGAGATGTTGGTGACGAGGATTGTCAAATTGCATTGGAACCCGGCGCATGTGCAGCAAGTGAAGGGAGCGTACAAGGCACAGTATAGGCAAGATCTTATCGCGAGGGTCCGGGGGGAAACGAGCGGGGATTACGAGAGATGTTTGGTCGCCATGTTACAGTAGGTATGAGGGTTGCAGTTCGAGGGCTACAATTGGACAAGCCAGGCAGCTCTATGTACGCTTATGAAGGCATGCGCTGGAAGATGGCAGGCAATCGCACACTAGGCTCGTCATTGTACAGTACAGTTGCTTGACGTTCCAATCAATCACCTTTTCTTACCAACCCGCTGTCCGTGAGAAGAAATAGCAGTCTTGAGTCCTACTCCTACATATTGTAGTATATATCCCATATATTCCTCAAGTCCTGTTCAACAAAAAAAACAAATACTCGGATACATAGTCTACCGTCAAGATCTCACTTGTTACACACCTTAATCTCTGCCATCCCCACTTTGACGAAATTACTCAGCGAGGCCTCCCACCATCCATCCAGCACCTACACAGCGAGAGAGAGGCAGCGCCTAGCGAACATGGGATGAGCGATTCCGTCCGCCTCCCAGGAGATCGAGATCGCGATCCAGTGGCCGGAGGCCCGCCATCTTCTAGTATGCACGTTGGCATAACAGGAAAGTGTAGCGACGTTTATCCGTGTGGGGCACTGGGAGGCCTGCCAAGTACCCAAGTCATGCGGGGCAGGTAGCATGGGAGGCCTCCCACGAGCAAAGGGTACATATTTGGCACTTTGACCATTCTTCTTCTTCTACACCATTCATAGTGTTCATAACAACTCCAGATCTCTTCCATATTTTGAAGAAAGGAAAAAAAAAAAAAGAAAAAAACGTGCGACCTTGACTCTTTCTTTCACTTGACTCTGGAAAGAAAAGGAATTGGTCAACACCATACTCGTAGTAGCTAAGACGAAAGCGCACAAGAACGAATCATGGAGGCAACATACAGCTACAGCAGCCGGCGCGAGACAGTCCCAACCCAATATTCCCAGACGTGGGAAGCATACGAACTTCCCCACTATGTCAATCCGCAAGATGTTTTCACTCTCCCATCTCCACCCCACGACTCTACGCTTCTATCAGCAAAAGTCCACGATTTCCTGCCAGTCGGTCTCGTTGCTTCCAAGAACCATGCGGCAGGACTGACGACTCACAGTACCAGAACAACAGTCCGGGAATGACCACCGGCTCGACTCTGCCAGAAGGGTCCTCTTGGGATCCAGATGCCGAGTTTGACTACTTCGAAGCATTTCCGTGCACTCCTCAGACGTTCTCGGCGTCCGATGCTATTCTTTCCGCATACTTGGAATCGCGTTCGTCGTCTCTCCATCCAGTCCCGCCCATCCCCTCATCATCTCCTTCCTCTTCTCCATCTACCCAGAGCGCCTCCTGCGAGAGCCGTGAGAACCCAACGGACATCTCGAAAAAGCGACCCCTTCTCTCCCTCCGCTGCCCCCAATGCTCCAAACATTTTTCGCAGAACCACAAATACAAGTACGTCCGCCTCAAGCTCGACATCAACCCGTCCTTTGCACTCACATGTAGCAAGCTGACACGACCCCCCCAGCAAGCATCTCAAAACCCACAACCGCGACTTCACCTGCAGCGTCGCCGACTGCAACGCCAAAGGCTTCTATCGGCCGCGGGATCTCCAGCGCCACGTCCCTTCCCGTCACAGCGACGGAACGAGCACCCGATACTACTGCACCTTTTCCGACTGCGAGTATGCGACTAGGGGGTTCGTGCGCAACGACAATTGTTTGCGGCACATTCGGGAACAGCATGAGAGCGCTCGAGACTGATTTTTCTCCTTGATAAATCTGCAGAGCTAAGTGGATGGTGGGATCTTTTCCTCTTATCCGCGGAAACGTGTTTTGAGGCCAGTCCGCTTGCAGTGAAGACAAGACCACCCGTCTTTGACTCTTGCTCTTATCTATGCGCGTCTTTGTGGGTAACAGACCAAGGTAATCTTATGATGACATCGCCCCGAGGGGTCTTTCTGAAACATCCACACATACGAACCTCTCATAGGGCGATGTCAAGGACAAAGTCTCCTTCATTCTCATCTCCTGCGTCCAATGGCGTCGTATCGTCAACTCTGAGCTCGGTGAACGTGACACTAAACTCAACGATATTCAATGTTATTTCCCCACCATTCTGACCCCCTTATGCCCCAACGACCCAACGCGCAGAAACCGACGGCTTCTCTGTCTCTGTGCGGTCACGTAATTCAAACTAGCGGGAAAATACCAGCCTTCCTTGCAGAGGAACGACCGCATCAGCACAGAGTACTCAGCGGTGAGATTCCAAGCCTGCGATTCGCATACCGAGGGGCCCCGCGCAATTGGCATCCCAATACTTACTGGCCGTGGTAAAAAGTTATGCGCACCACATTGCCCCCGCCACCCGCACGCCTACATACCCACCCCAGCCGCCTCCCTCAACCCTACGTAACCTTCCAAATCGACCCCGCCAAACCAACCATGCCCACCCTCTCCCTCCTCCCCCTCATCCTGCTCGCCAGCTCCTCCCTAGCCCTCCCGCCCCTGACCCTCCCCCCAAACCTCACAACCCACCAGACCCCATGGCCCCAACCCCCCTGGACCTACGCCCTCGACGCATCCAACACCATCCGCATCGAGCATTACGGCCGCCACGTCTGCGCCGACGACCTGCGCTGCGAAGAGCGCGTCACGGACGGGCTGGACGGGATCCTCGGAATCGTGAGGCGCGAGTATGCGGTGGGGAGGGAGCGGAGTGACGGTTTCGCGAGCCGGGGGGTGCATTTTTGGTTCGAGCAGGAGACGAGGGTGCCGAAGCGGGTGGTGGAGGCGGTGGTGGTGATGTATAGGTGGTGGGTGTTGGTGCATGGGACGAGGGAGGTGACGGAGGCGGGGGTGCTGAGTTCTGGGGCTTTGGCGGCGAGGTTTGCGGTGACGTTTTGGGGGATCGAGGGGTGAGAGGTGAGGTGGGTGGGGAGACGATTTCGTTGGCTGGCTGGTCTGGTGTAGCGGTTCGAGGCAAGGACGGTCTGGTCAGGCGTTCGCGTCCGTGGTATTGGTCTGTTTGAGTAATTGCATGAGGAGATCATTGTAATGAAGATCCCAAATGTTCACAGGTTGGTTGGAACTGCTCTTTACTTGTGCGAAAACCAACGCCTTGCTTTATATGGTACTTTGCTAGAGGAATGACCGAATCCAGTGTCGATGTTTTGCCTGGAATAAAAGGAGGTTGAATGCTCGCGAGAAGGCCTGTGCAGGTACGGCAATACACAGGTTCCCCTGCCTGCGATTGAAGTCATCCATCTGTCCTGGTTACTGCATCCGTGTTCAGGCCCAGGCGTTCAGATCCTGCGTCTCTTTCATGCCTTGGTGAAGCCATATGGGGAGATACTCTCTACGACACTTCGAGCGGCCAATATCTTGCGTAGACGACGATTCTGCCTGGGTTCAGACAGAAGTCGACGATGAAGAAGACTGGCTTAATTGCTTGCCGCTGAAAGAAAATCGAGGCGCGGTACCTACCTACTATTACCCGATCATTCCGTGAACAAAGTTGTCGAGGTTCCTACACATGTCTTTGGCATCTTCCTCGCCCTCGTCACCGGCTCCTGTATACCACGTCACTCGATGCTTTGTCAGGGTGGCTCATCGGAGCCCGCGTGTGGACTCACGGTTTGCCAGCCAAAGATGATGCATGCGCCGATAGTGCTCCACGGCTAGCTCATTGTCGTCCGCCAGAACCGCGTACCGTTCGAGATCCAAATTCGAGTTCAATGGCTGCATGTTGCCCGTAGTAAGATAAAAGAGACGGCAGAGCTCCTGAAGCGCCCCCCATATCTCCCTTGCAGCTCGATCAGCTGCTTTGGTCCAAAATTGGTAACTCGTTCCCCCATGAACCAGCGCCAAAATACAAATCACGTAAAATAAAGATGGCCAGTCTTGCGGTCGACCACGATGAAGGAGAAGCCGCGCCATGTGAAAAATCCTCTTCAGCATCTGGGGGAAGCTTTCCCTATCTTGAGGGACAGAATCAGGCAATTTGGTACCATGTTCCAATCTCCATACCTTTACTGATGGCCGAATACCCTGGTTCTGACTTCGTTCCACGTCTGTTAGCCGTGCGTAGCGTTCGTCCTTGCGTCGGAAGAAGCGAGTTGACCAATTCATCCCGACTTGGTTGATCTCGTTCGAAATGACGAGACAGCGAAGGGCCGCCGCAACTATAGTAGCCTCACCGCGTGTATGTGTAGGCACCAAAGTCGATCTAAGGAAATAGCTCTCCTGCCACTGCGCACTCCAATATATAATGTCTTCCGTGAATGGTTCATACTGCCCACCCCAGCGATGTGGGAGAGAAGAGAATTGATGGAGGAAGTCTCGAAGTGAGAATCGGAATTCCCAAGGGGAGATGGCGTGGTCTGTAGGCAACCACAAATCGCGAACAGTTGACGCTACCCTTTCTGCCAAAGAGGTTTCCTCGTACTGAATACACACTTTAAAAGTCCAGTCCCGCCCTTGAACAAAGAGCCACCATCCATTGCCAAGGTCGCGAACGCCTTGATGTATCAGACTCTCCATCACGACAACAGCAGATTGGGGCGACTTTACTTGAAAAAGCTCGATCAAATCTCTTGATGAACCGTATGTCATCGCACACTTTGCCTGCGCGAGACTGTCCCGGGGTTAGCCAGTCCACATCCATAAATTATATGATTGGCTTGCTTTGACCCCTTGCTGCACAATACCGAGGTCCATAGCCTTATCATACGTATGAGTCTCAGTAAGGAAATATGTTCGGAGCTCAAAATGCGTCGCGACCATCGAAACACACCAAGGGCAAACAAGGGAAACACGCTAGCGTATGTCACGTGCTACGAAAAATAGCGTTCTCCACTTGATAGTTGATAACCTGAGCGGTAAAGGTAGGCGAAACACGAGATATACTCATAGGTTCTCTCTCCGGAATGTTTCTGGGCTTCAGTAAATACTGTTACTACATAGTGTATGTGCCTACTTGTGATATGTTGTTTTTCGAGGTAATTGGTTCGCTTGGTTCTGAGTCTGGGCGTGGCCCCCTGGGCCTTACTTGATTTATTAGGGACGCAAGGGGGTTTTCTCAGGGGATTTTGGCTATAAATATGGGTCCATAGCCACATTCTATGGATTTCTTTTGTATGGTCAACAACATGGCACTTGCACCTGCAACTGCGGTTACTGTTACTGTCACCGTTACTGCCGTTGCTTGGGCTCCTACCATCACTGTCTATTCACCAATACTAGCTGACCCCACCACTGCAGGCTTTGCCAGCACTGCTGTTGCCGGTGCTACAGCTTTGTCTAAAGTACCCGCCATCTTGAATTCTGCAGACTTTGTTGCTGTGGGAGGTTTTGTCACCTTTTTATCAAGTTTGGCTCAAACTTTCATTACTCCACAAAATAGATATTTGGGTGCTTTTCTACTAGGAACGAATCTTCTCTCAGCACAAGGAACAGGCGCTGCTTTAGTAGCAGCACAACCGACTGGTCTCAGAATTATCATCTTGGGTGCAGCTGCTAGCGGTATCGCTCTTATTATTGGTTGTGCCCTTGTAGCGGGTGCTGGACCTGGAACTCCGATACCTATTTACAACACTATAGTTTGGTTTGCACGTGAGGCTTTCATAAGTGAAATAGGCCGCGCGTGGAGACGTGCTCATGTTTTACCACCAGTGGCTTGGTACGTAAAATGCCTTTACTTAAGTGATGTGGATCTAACCAAAAACATACAGTTGCTCAACAAATTATGGCTCGCTATCTATGCCATCACTACGCTTCAGAGACGTTCAAAGCACTAGCTGTTTGCTCATAGTCTGCATGGCAGTCTGCACGATTCTGGCCTGGTATATGCTGAAAGAAAGATGCTCTTTGTCTAGCTTCACGGGATTCCACCCATTTCGCAGAGCATCCATGAAGCAGCGCACCTCTTCATAAGAGCAGGCCAGCTCTCTTCCATTAAACCGCCGCCACCCCGGTTTCATCATAACTTCCCTCCATCCACATGACTCCATAGCACTCTTCAACATGTCTAACTCTCCTCAACCCCAAAAAGGCACCACTCTGATCCTGCCCACTACCATCAAATACGAGATCGTATGGCAACAATCACCATTGGGACACTCGGAGCCCGGCAAAGGCAACATCATCATCACAGTCACCGACGTCACTCTCATCGCTAATGGTTCTGGCTCACCAAACCCGCAATACATGGCCATCGCAAAGCTTACCTGGGGTCTGTGGGAAGCGAATTTCGGCTGCACCTACTACCTCAATCACTCTATATTCCTAGGATTCAAGCTTTTGAAGATGAATGACTCGATGAGAAATGAGATGCAAGGGGGAGGCTTAGATAGTGATGAAGAAAAGGAGGAGGGGTCGGATGATGCTGAGCCAAAGATTCATACAGCTGCCGCTGATGATCACCACAACTGGATGCTAAGGGTCGAAGTTAGGGTCGAAGTTGGAGATAACGCGAATACTAAAGATGTGAGCTACCAGCCGCGTAGAGTGAAGCTTTGGGCGAAAAGGATCGTTGGTGATGAGGAGACGAAGCTTAGTAGGGCGGAAAAAGACAGGCTTCAAATCGATTCAGAGGGGAGCAACTGAGGAAGAAATGGTAGGCGAGGAGTCTGACATGAAAGGCTCTGCTTTACATTGTATAGGTGGGAACAGGTACATGTCGCGAAGGCTTTATATGAAATCGACCTCTCCAAATAAGCTTGCTCTGACCTGGATGATAGCGGCGAGTTCCAATATGAATTCTTGTAGGATGATGATATTCGTCAAAAGGTGGCTAAGACTAGTCTCTTTGAACCCTTCGGTATTTTGCGTGTCCGGCACGACGGATCCGCTTCGTATACTGCTCGTTTCACTGCTTCCAACATCTCCCATGTGATTTCTGTCATGACTGATTTTTGTCTTAATCTTCACCTTCTGACGGAGAGCGTCCGCAGGACCCATAGGCGTGATGATGGTTTTTGGTGGTGTAGACGAGATAGAGCTTTTCCGCAGCGGCGATGGCGAAAATGCTCTTGACTCCAGCTTAGAGGGGCTGCGTGAAGGCGAAATCTTGAGATGAGTCAGGCGTCCGACGAGATTGGACGTCGACGGTAATTCCAGTTGTCTGCCTCTAGGAGAGCTGGACCGTGATATATCAGCCGAGGAAGTCTCGGGCATCAGTCGCTCTGAGATTGAGCCAATTTGTGTAGCATTGCCTGCCTTGGAGTACGTCGGTCTATATGAGTCTTCTGATCTTCGCGATGGGGCACTTGAGCCACTGGCTACATCTTTATCAATGTCATCACCGACCTTGAAGACGTGTCGTCGCTCAGCAAGATACGTGTCGAACTGCTGAATGTCGTGGCGGAAGGTTTCGACCTGTTGGATCAGAGAGTCCAGAGCAGCGAATACTGGGGAAGCGACATGATCCGTTACATCCGACCTAGGTAGAGAGGTCTTCTTCTTGCCTTTGGTATTCTGATTGCTATTATCAACACTGTTCTTGAGCGTGATTGTATCATCGTGGCATTCATCGAATTTATCATCAGAGATCGGGCTTTGTTTGGGGGAGACATCGTAATCAGCGGTCTCCTGAAGGAGCCAGTATTCCAGACGTATGTTACCGCAAGAAAGCAGAGCTGCAAATGCTTGCGTGAGAGCCAAGTTCGTGGCAATGTCGTTCAAAAGAAAATCCTCTAATAATGAGATCAAAGCCTGGAGTAATGGATCATCGAGTTTTAGTGAGCGCTGCCCCAACGCATCATTTCGTTCTACAGAGTGAGCAGAATTTTCTTTTTTTAGCTTCATTCTAGAGCCTGGCAAAGGAAGTAACGAGGAAGAGCAGCAGTGTGTTTCCAGAAGTGTTCTTGCGTCTTCTAAATGAGCGTCGTAGGCTTCTCGTAGGTCGTCATGAAATAAAAGGTCCTGCGCCATTGAGAACAAGAGAGCCGTATTCCTATTATGAGCACCTATCGTGCGCATAGGTAGATCTTTAATATATTGAGTCTGTAAAATAGTCGACATTGCATATCGATGCTGACTACGTAAAATGACAGAGACGAGCCGGAGAGTGGCTGTGATTGTTTGTTGGTTGCGAGATTGAAGGCTCGTAAGAACGAGGTCGACAAGAGTGAAAAGGTCGGGCATGGGATTGTCTTGAGCTTGGGCCAGCTTTGTAATCAGTGTCTGTGACTTTCGGCGACGAGCCAACGTAGCTGGTCTTGTTGGTTTATGTTCATCTTCTGGGACCTCAGGGATTGCTAGTAAATACTGTAACATTAAATGAATGAGTTCAGGGTTGTCGATGGACTCTATGATGCATCGCAAGTATGTCAAAACAGCCACGGAAGATCCGCCATCAGCGTCTGAAGACTCCATCAATGAAGGATAGAGTAGCTGTTGTAAGAAAAGGAACTTAAAGTGGTCAAGTAAGCTGCGCTTGATATCTTCGGAGCCACAATGCTCGAGCACATCCTGCCAGAAAATTAAATACGACAAGAATGTTGCTAAATGGGCTTGGAAGTCTGAAGAAGTTGTCTTTTCGGCATCAGACGGAGTCTTCGGTCGAGGCATGTCGGAAAAGGATAAAATCGCAGGTATGGTATCCTTGGTGAAGGACAAGACAAGTTTCCTGCTGAGTTGGCTGTAAAGTGCTCCCAAACCACTCGCCATTAAGGTTGCGAGATCGCTCTCCACAATCCATCTTTCCAATGATGCCGAATGAGACGCCGATTCGATGATGTACAGCAGACCTGTCCTGGCAAAGTCTCCTGCTCTTCCATCATGATGTACATAATTCAATGTGAGGTAAAAGAGCGGAAAGATGTCCTTGTCTTTTCTTGTCTGTGTCCTAAGGTCTTGTTCTTCTGCCATCATATTTGGCCTGAACCAAGTGGGCAGTAGGTTTGGCTGGAGTCGTAACTTGGAAGCAACTGCAAAGACTACTTCCGCAATTCTTTCCTCTGTGTCCACGGAAACTAGGAGACGTCCTGTAGTTGATATTCGATCAATAAAGCCGAGCAAAGCGTCTGCAAAGGTCTGTTCCTGCAGGAATTCCACCTCTTCGCAATCAATAAGGATCTTGAGAGTGTCCAGTAACACTTGGACGATGAGCTCATTATGGTACGATGAAGCCACTTGGCTCAAAGTTGAATATACTCGGAATGTAGACACATGCCGGGCACAGAGGTGAGGCCCGGGTGTGTGGACCTCATCTTGGAGGGTCTTTTTGATCTCTTCGAAGCAGGCCAGGACGGGCTCTACTGGAAGATCTTGCTTGGTAGATTTGCTGCGGCGCCATATTTGCTACTATACAGGTCAGCAATGAAGATTAAGCAAGGTCACCGTTCAATGCATACCTGTAGCTGATCGTGCAACTTCTTGAAGCGGATCGAACGCTGTTGGGGAGATTTGAAGTCTACTTGCTTGCCCGGAGAGGCACCGGTGCCTCCTACGAGCTTCGATAGCTATCGTCATTAGTCTAGGAAAATAGCAAGTAGCATTCAAAAGGCTTACAAGATCCATAGTATTAAAACGCGTGAGAGCAAAAACCAAATTAAAGCAGGCGATGGAGCCGCGTCAAATGAGTTTCTCCGAGAATTATTAGGCGAGCAATTCCGAGGTTCCAATCTCAACAACCTACATTACTCACTCAACACTACCGGCTCGGGCAGCAGTCAAATTGCAGAGGCTACATCGGCAATGTAAAGCGATGCCCCTGTAGCTACCTATTCGTGAAGGTTTCTTCCTGTCAACACACTCTTCAAATACGTTCCTGCGAGTGACATGTCACAGAGACGTTTGCAGTCAAAACGGCCAGAGACAAGTAATATGATTATGGTGTAGAGGTGCGTTGAATGAGCATGCCTACATGGAGCATGGAGCATATAGCACAGAATCGAAACCTCCCAGGACCTCCAAACCTTCCCCTTAGAAGTCATCATCATCCTTCTTCTTCCTTTTGGTCCCACCCTTCTTCTTCCGCTTCCCTTCTCCACCCTCCTCGCTATCCTCCTCCTTCTCCTTCTTCGCAGTCGAAGGCGCATCTGGCACTTTTGATATGATTTCCGCCAAGAAGTCCAACTGGTCATCTTTCAACACGGCTTGCTTCAAATGGGCTGCTGTGACGCGCTTCGACTGTTTAGCTCGTGCCTCATTGGCCGCTTTCGTAACGACGGAGATCATGAAGAGTTCGAGTGCTTTGGCTGTAATACGGAAGCTGTCAGTCTGCGTTGCGTTTGTCTGAGTCGGGGTTCGAGATGAGAGGTGAGCAAACTTACAAACAGCGGTTGGCGTCACCTGCGCCACCTTGCCCACATCCTCGTCCGCCTGCATAATACGCTTTATCCTCGCGACCGGAAACTTTGTCTTCACCTCAATGCCCTCCTCCACCCCTGGCGCCGGCTTTTCACAGATGTCCTCTTCGACCTTCTGCTTCTTTGACTTGCGGCCTGCGCCCTTCACTTTCGCAGGTACCCCAGGAGTGAACTCGTCCTCCTCACTCTTCGCATGCGATTTTGATTTCCCGTTCGTTGGAGGCATGATTGGTGGTTGATAGTGATTTGGAAATGATTGTTGGTGGTGTGGGTGTGGTGGTTCATCGAAAGAAAATGGGTCGTGATTTGAGGGTTGTTGTAGATATGGAGGTTGATAGGAAGCTTGCTGGGGTGGGTAGTAGGAAGTTGAAAACGGATCTGGGTCTTCGAAAGTTTGGAATCCGGAAAGATCTGGTGATTGCGGTGCATAGGAGCTTTCGAAATCGTCCATTGCGAACAGCGAATAGGGCAAATGCAACAATTCCAGGCTAGTCTGGAGGGGACCCTGGCTGAAGCGCGTTAATATCTCAGGAATGCGCAAAAATGCTGCCACCATACCTCAATACCACAATTCCTCCCAATAGAGTAAAGTAGTCACAGTTGAGTTGTATAATTTTATGCAGGATGTGCATGCGAATGCCAAGGCTGCATAAGTTGATCTCGGATCAGCCTTCATTTTTTCGAGGCGAGGGTCGTCCCTTTATTTATCTATCGCGCCCACTTTCACCTGGGTCGCGCTAGCGGTCTTGGCGGCATGAAAATTGTCGATCATTGGAAAGTACCTAATTTGCAGGCACCAACTTTTTCAAAGATTTTTTTCTTTTTTTTTCTTCTTGCATATAAATGTTTTTTGAATGATGATAGAGCAACGCTTGATGACTGTATTTCAACACAGCCTTGATGAGCATGTCTTGACAGCCTTGTCTGAAACCTCCGTTTTGCTGATGGTTTCAGCAATGATGCCAGATTGTCTTTATCAAGATGGCAATACAGTCGATGATGGTGAAATTACTTGATCTAATCTGACAACTCATTCATGCGAATTGCAATTCTGATCAATCTAATCATTCTAATCAATACTGCTGCATGCTGCGCTTTTAATAAGCATTCCTTCATCTCTGAGATAGCTTTTAATGCACCCCCAAGCTATGGATCGTCGGGGAGTCGGCAGCAATTCATCGCCAGAATCCATGAATCCCGTTGTTCCCCGTGAGATCATCCCCAATACTTCCATACTTTCTAGCCATCCTGTCCATATCTAGAGCCTCAAAGAAAGGTTCTCCATCCTCGTCAAGAATCTCGAGCCCATCATCATCCTCGACCAGTGTCTCAGCCTTCGCATTGACACCGCTTATGGCTATGGGCCTTGCGAGACCGCCCTGTCTCACGTACATATGAGCGTTTACATTGTCCATAAATTTCCTTTCAATTGCATGACAGAGACATACCTGCGTAAGCACAGCCACCGGCGACTTCGCATTGTCAACCCCTGACACTTGCTGTAGCATCATATCGTAGTCGAGATCGGACTCCAGTGGCAGGGATTTTTCCAAGAGCAGCCGAGATCGACTCTGGTCCATTAGCTGATACTTCCATGTACCTCCCAAGGCTCTCTCATACGAAAACCCTTTCTCGGATAACAAAGCCTCCACAACCTCGTCCAACAACTCGTATATTTCTTCCACGGAAGCCTTAAGAGGCAAGTTGACCTCCAGCATGTGGCTCCCACCTTTCGCTGCTGCTGAGGGCACGGCTACCAAAATGGCCGCAAAATTCTTTTTGGGCGGCGGCTTTTGGAGCTCAGCTAGCTGCACGATCTTTTGCCTCAGCCTCTTGTTTTGGAGGTCTTGCTTAGGTACACCTGCAGCCAACAGCTTTTTATTGACATAGTCCTCCGTCTTTGCCAACAGTGGACCCGCCCTATCCATGATTATTTTGCGTTGGTGGACCTGAATGATGGCTTTGTGAGTTTCTAACATGGTTGCTCGGAGTGAATCGCGATCTTCGGTCAGAAGCTCGTCTCCAGAAACATGAATGGTGAATGGTTTGAATATGTCTGAAGGATCAGGAAAGTTTGTCGACAGACCGATTTCTCCCAGTCGTTGCGCTTGCTCTAGTTGCCATTGGATAACATCGTGCATGGTCAAGGGTCTACCGCCCTGCATTCCTGGCTGGGCTGGATATGTTGTGTTGCTCATGACTTCATGGTGCGTGGGGTTTAGGGTGCTGAGAGAATTGCTGATATTGACGCGCTTTGTTTCGCGCTGAGGTAAGTCAAAGGTCGAGGCTTGGGGGGCGTTCATCATTGCTTGCTAAGGACGGTGGAAACGCCGTTCCACTCAATATCCAAATGTTTGAGGGAATATCTTGACTCAATGTATGGAGATTATCATAATGATGATTTTGTTTATCGGAAGGTTCTTGGTTGTGCGCTGCTTCCTTTCCTCAGATTCTGGAAACTTCACTGAGCTCACCACCACTTTGTCGCCGTTTCCATTTGACTGCCGCTTTCACCTTTCCCGCATAAATAGACTACAGTAGGACTTATCGACAAAGTGAACCGGCTGCGTGATTGTTAGGCGTTTCAAAAGAGAAGATGGAAATGAAGAAGGGACAGATGGTTTATGTCATAGCTCCTGCTCAAATTCCTGACACCTCAACAAATGAATTAGATTCCTTGTAGTGAAGTCCTACAAATATGACGCCATGCCGCGTGAATGTTCTGTTGATACAGTCCTCGAAAAGAGCACATGCCTTGAGAGTGAAGAATCCGAGCCAGCAAGCCCACCAGAAGCCGAATATCTATCTATTCGTCCATGCAAGAAGAAACGCTAAGATTCAAAGATTGCGAATTGTATGACCCAATCTTATATGCGACAACGTGACACAGTTCAAAATATCGTCTTCCTTGTCAACTGCGACACAAACTTGTCAGCACGGCTCGTCCAGTAATCGTACACCAGTAAACTTACCGCCCAAGCCCCAGCCGCTGAAGCCACAAGCCCTCCACTAATCATCATCGGCCTGACTCCTCTCGTGCTCTTGAACAGCATCCCGCTCAACGCCCCGGCCACAATGCTATTCGCACTATCATGCCTCCCCCTATAATACCCAATCGTCGAATTAATCCCATTATAGACCATGGCAATCACCCCAGCGCTATTCCCCATGAAAGGCCCCCTCCTCGTCACACTATTCAACACACTATTCAACCTCAGCTTCGGCGGCGCCGAGGCCGGCGATCTCCGCAGCCCTTCCACCATGCCCCATGTCCCGCCCAGGGTGAGCGCCGAGAGATACGTCACGCCGGTGCCGTAGCAGAGGTCGTCGGACCAGCCGCGGGACGGGAGCGCGGACTGGGAGCCCGGGAGGTCGGAGAGGGCGGATTCGTCGAGGGTCAGGTAGTCGAGGGTGTCTTGGTTCAGGCCGGCGAGAGGGTGGAGGCGAGAGGGGTCTGGGAGGGCGGCGGTGTCGAGGAAGGAGGAGACGTCTTGGGCGGAGGCGGGGTCGAAGGCGGTGGGTTGGAAGGGGGAGCTTGATGGTGAGGAGGATGAGGGCGAGGATGGGTCGCGAGAGGAGCTGGAAGATGACGAGGAGGATTTTTGGCCGGTGAGGGTACCCCAGATGGACATGGCGGGAGGTTAAGTATGAGGATGTGCAGTAGAGGAAAGATTACTATTGCTGGAGGAATTGGAGCCGTCGCATTTGTGGTGAGGAGGAGGTCAAGCATGAGGAGGCCAAAAATTGTTTCAAGATCGGCAAAGTTGCTTGTCCGGGAATACGAGTAGGCTTTTGCTTACCCGTCTGCGCTAGTGTCTGCGATTCTACATTACTCGCATTCACTTATCGGCATCTGCATCGAATTTCAACCTGCATATATATTATTGCAGGAGCAAAGGCCAACGTTTACTTATATCTTGGTACTTGATGATTGGCCATGGCTTTTGCACATCTACGCAATGGAAGTCAACAACGAACCCGAACCTCAAGACCTCATCAATGGCAGCATGGAGAATGGAGCAATATTATCTGAGGATGCTCTGCGTCAGTTAAACAAATCTTTGACAAAACTCATTCCCAGCAACGTGGACAGCCTGGAAGATGGTGCATTTGCGTACGGATTCCACCGTCAGGATCGAGAAGACTACTGACCCAGAGCAAGGCATATTCGTTCGATGCTACAAGATGTCTTGCACACCGCCAATTCGACGAAACTTTCTTTAATACATGGAGCTGCCGCTTTGAGCGCTCTTTGTGGATTTCTTGAGCAATGTAGTACCTCTTCAATACATCAAGTACGACGACTCTCATACGACACAGAAATATGGACACGAGCTTTCAACATCTACCTTAGCAGATCAACCAACAACAAACCCAAGCCGATGAGAAGGCTCCTATTGACATTAACACGCTTATTATTGGAGCATCCTACTCGTACAGAGAAGCTATTATTGGTCGGAATTGCTTGCTGTATTGCCACTCGAGCCATCCGCAGGCAGGATGACCTTGCAGATATCAAGCCCGCAATACAAGCGTTAGAGCATTTCCTAAGCATAGGCCTCATTAGCGCTGCCGAAGTTGCTCAGACTGAGCGGCCACAAGATTTGGAACTCTCTCGGATTGAGTCAATGAAAATCGACAGCCAGAATACTGATACCGAGCAGGAACAAGTCAATCAGTCTGTACAGAAATTTGCGTTTAGTGTATTGGAATGGATGCAGTATCCCGATTGCGCTCCCGCGGTAGGGCGCTTCTTGCCCATTTTTTTCAAGTCCTATGAAGAAACCAAGAAAGACGACACTATTCAGACCCTCAAGGATGGTGTCATTCCACTGTGGATATTACCCGTAAAAAAAAATCTAGAGCGCCACCAAGGATTGTGGGAGGTGTTTGAATTTCATATATTGCCAAGTCTGCTCCGCCTGGGTTCTGTTGATGTGAAGGCTTTTTTGGAAATTCTACCGTTTGAGAATATTCAGCGGGGAGACATAGGTTCCAGCAGTGATACAGACATTCATTTGTGCTTACTGGTGGCAAAAATAGCAGCTGAAGATGCTACCCTCAGAAAACAATATGGTCAGGAGCAAAGTACCTTACCTGACCCGGAAAACCTTGGGATTAGCCTCCTCGAACATTCCTGCTCAAGTGTGAGAATCGCTGCTCTTTCCCTCTTAATCTCTTCTTCGACTTCTACAAAACCATTCAGCAGACGAGTACTACGTTATGTACGGCATTGTATACCTTATTTTCATGTTGAAGTCAATGCAAAGCCACGTAACGAATTCATCGCCTTGATGAAGAAGCTATGTATGAGACTTCGAGGTGCTACTCTATCTCTGCTGAGGGACGGTCAAGATGCAGACAATCTCTCTAGAGAAAAAGCATCCACTGCAGCCCGATCCATTGCAAGATCTAATGGCGAAGGGCCAGTAAACTCAAGGATCGTCATCGAGCAAGCGCTGGATGAGGAATCAGACATTCTGGAAGAGCACCTGGCCTTTCGGAAGTGGTACATGGTGTTTCTTCTGCAAGAGTTGCGCCCATCATCATCGTATCAAAGCCATATCACGGCGCTGAAGGTATTAGATTTCTTGATGGAGCAAAGCATCGCTCTTCGCAATACATCATCGAGAAATTGCAAAGACTACTTTGACGCCTTGAACGAAGACCTGCCTAGAAGCTTGTTTCTGAGGCCCCTCACTGAGTTGTTGTTAGACCCCTTTGATGATGTTCGCCAATCCGCCAACAGAATCTTCAATCTTCATCTCTCGTTAAATTCTATTTCGCGGATAAGAGGGGAAACCGACCTTGAAGCAGACCCAATCGACATAGAGGATAAGTATTCAACCGACAATAGGAATGAGTATCACAAAGCCAATCTTTTGATACTTTCCGATTTGGGCAAAGCGGAGAATAGAGCCGCTACCACAGGTCGAGCAGATCACGCAGACGGTCTGGGACGACTGTATAATCTTCTGTTCACAACTAGCAGTACCCTTGCCGGCTCAAATACGTGGCATCAGAGTCGTGATCTGCTAGTGGATCACGTCATATCAACGCTGGAAAAGGAGGTCAATATCGCCAGAGACGATCTGCTCTTTGCAGTCAGTAATGTACCACTCCACGGCCATCTGATCGCTTTGAGGTAACGCGGCCTTCCTCCTACTCAAAAATGACAAGAGCTGAAGTAGAAAATCTAGATATATAGTCGGCCGTAACGAATACGCCAAATGCCTTGACGCATCACTAGAATGTTGGAAAGGATTTAATAGAAGAATATATTCTATTTGCTCTGGAGTGTGGGAGGTAGTGCATGACATCCTCTGTTCCGATGCTCCAGAGGGCCATGACGTCAGCGAGGATGAGTTCAATGAACAAGACATCGGAACTAAAGACACACTTTCATTCTGTTGGCGGGCTCTGAAAGAATCAAGGTCTGTCGAAACGTCGATAAAGCATGTGTACAGTCACGTACTAACTTCTCAGTCTATTGATGCATGCAATAGTCACGAACACCGGCTACATTCCTCAACCAATCCGCGAGAGTAATGATTATGAAGGCTATCATATCTTAGGATACCAAGCTTTTACGCAGCTTGCTGAGCTGCGTCATCGGGGAGCTTTCTCCACAGCTTCGCATACTTTTGCTGCTTGCTGCCTAATGTGCGCTCGTTCGTCGCAACAAGTATTTCGAGATTATCCAAAAACATGGTACAAGGTGATTTGACCTGCCCAGAATTCCTTGTCACGGAGGCTCACAGGTGGTAGCTCGCGGTGAAAAGTATGAAGGACAATGCCTCATCACTTACGAGAAGGTCCGCCGGAATACCTGCTATAATCACTGGGGTGCTCGCCGCCTATCCAGGAGACAAGTTCTTTGACGATGTGGTTGTCGATCTACAAGCCATGGCAAATGCACCTATTGGGACTGATCTGGGTTCCCTACCTCAAGTGCATGCACTGAATTGCCTCAAAGACATTTTCACAGATGCACGCTTTGGGCTTAGCACAGAAAATTACGTAGCCGATGCTTTGGACATTGCCGCTTCGTGCCTCGAAAGTCATATGTATGGCCGCCTTTATCCTCCGCATGCGCATATGATGGGTTTTGACATTCTGACAGATGGAACATACGCAATTGCGGCCTGATGCTCTTCAAAGCTTTGCTCAAGCGTCTCAACGGCGGGACTGATACTTCGTCCACCAAAGTCTCCAGTGCATACCGACGATTCTCACAACTGACGTACAAAAAGTATCCCAATCTGCCAGACCTTCTGCTGAGACTACTCCGCCGAGACCCGATCCAGGTCCAAGTCACCGGGGAATTAGTACATCCGACGATGCAAGCTCACAGGGTGTTTCCTGCGCTTGAAGTAATCGAACGGTTCGGCATACCATCTCAACACCAAGAGACATTCTTTGATGCTCTGCTATACTACAACGAGTCATCCGACTGGTCGATCCGGGAGAAAGCTGCAAAAGCCATGAGCTTGATCGCGGATGAAACCGCGCTTGTAGAGGAAATTACGAGCTTGCTTGAGCCCAATTGGAAATCTCAGAACGCATTGCATGGGAGACTTCTCCGTGTGCGGTTTTTGCTTGCTCGTAATGAAACCCCACTTTTTGGCGAGGTTCTGGGTGAGTAGTAATAGTCTAGACTTTGCTAAGTTGCTAATCGCCACGGCAGACAATTATGAAGTGATTGCGTCCATACTAGAAGACTCATTTGAGACCTTAGTTACACGAAATGCCTGCTCAATTACTGCGGCAACATTTCTCAACATTCTAGCAGACTTATTTGTTATCTTGTTCATATCAAACAGTGAGTCACGTAGGTACATGCTGCACTTGGTGCATACTGAGGACTACTGCAGGCGAGAAAATTGAGTCTTTCCTGGTACCGGTATTGGGAATTCAAGCAGAAAGTATAGCGAAATATTCCGCTTTGACTCTCCAGAAGAACCCTTTGAGGCGTTGCATGACCTTAGCCAATTACGTGCAAGATATGAAAGATCGCCCGCAGAGGAATCGTAGCGCTGGGACTCTCCGTCATTTCTCAAAGGCCGACAGAGACGCGATTCAGGTCGTGAACTCGGCACTAAAAAATATGTCTGATGAGAATGACCTGGCGGTCCTGCGTTTCTGCTCTGCTCGTGAGCTTCGTTGGGCTTCAGACATAACACAATGCCCAGATACATCTCTCAGAACGGTATTGAAGAATCATCGGCAATATGACTACACCCTTGCTCTACATGGGTACGCTATTGGAGAACGCTATCCAGTTGATACCACCAAAATTGAAATCCAAGGATGGATCCGTCGGCTCTCCGAAGCACTCGCGGAAGACTCCGTGAGTCTTTTCATTTTGGTGCATTTCAGAATAATTCACTGATATTAGATGCCAGGATCTTCGTACCAGGACAGCAGCAGTCTTCTCAATCAGAGCTTTTTTTGATGCTTTACTGGATCGCGATTCTCAGCTGATCCCAGATCCTCAACTCCTCGGGGTCTATCTGGCGCTCTATTATAGCCTGATAGATGACGATGAAGATGTCAGAGACCAAGGCGCAAGGGTTGTCTCAACAGTTCTTCCAGTAATCATGTCCTCGGCTACTGACAGAGGTACTGTTTCCCTATCGCTATCTCCACCTGCGGCCAAAAAGAGATTGCTTCAATCTTTATGCGAAGGTTATCGAAATTCCAGTCTGCTCTGCGTTGAGAGTGTTCGACGGCTAGTTGGTAAGGATTCGGCACTAGGATCTGCCTCAGCTGACATGCAGGATATTGAGCTCCGAAGCAAGCAGGGTAAGTATGATCTGCACCTCCGTCCTGTTGCCCAATTATCTCTAGAGGCCCAAACAACTTCAACCGTAGTCTTCGTCGAAGAAAAACAAAATTTGTATATCGATAGCGTCAGTGAAGCCGAAGACTGGGCGGAGCTCCTCTTGCGGCTTGACCCTGAGGCATGGTCCCTGAGCCTCACGTCTGAATTAGAAACCTGGACTGTTGAGGGACTCTCGCACATTCTTAGAATTCTCCAGAAAAGCATAGACGGAGCGTTGAGTCCGATATCGAAGCCAGAGGTCTTTACTCTTTTCAGTCGGGTCTTACTAGCAGCAAAGGTACTGATCATACGCCGTGGGCCGCCTGTGTCTCTAAAGGGAAAGGATGAAGACCATTCATGTGTTGGATTACTGGAGAAGCTTCTAGATTTGGGCAGATCAAGGCTCTTCCATGATCTACTAATTTATCGCATTGAGACCATACTACTGGAAATTGGCATTGGGGAGTCAGGATTAGGTGTAGTTGCCGCGGCGAAGAATTGATGTTTAGGAAATATCAACACAACGCAGATCATTGTTCAAGGACCTTCGCCGCTGTTTTGATCCATTTCACCGTGGCAATGTCAACACAACGCAGTATTAGCTGTCTGCAAATCAAATATTTGACTCACCATTACCTCTCCATCCTCACCAACATCGACATTGTCCCACTCTACACCACCTGCCCCTGAATAGCTCAAGCTCAAAATGTAAGTTCCTAGCAGCCTGAATATTTTCCCTATAGCTGATCAGCATCTATCAGCTCCCCACGATACCGCTTCTTTCGCTCCCTCCCTTCAATTCAAAATCCAGCTCAGCGCTAGCAACAGTAAGTCATCGCTACACTCAATACAAGTCCCCATCATGCAACTGACCATACGCCTCCCAGGTCCAAAACCCATTCATCATGCACGCCAACGCCGTCATTGCAATAGTCTTCATCTGCATCTGCATCGGCTGCATCGGCTTCTACTACGCGCTAAAAACCGCATGCCTAAGACTGATCTCCCAAGTGACCCCGAAGAAAGAAGCAAAACTTGAATTGCCTCCGCCTTCATCTGCTTGAAAATGATCTGGATATGAAGCAACGTGCTCGATTTTGATAGTGGCAAGCGGTAATGCGAATGTCGTCAGTGTTTTGCCGGGGAAGCCGCCAGGGGGGTCAGATGTCAGATGGCGGAAGCGCCTTGATAGGATAGCGAAGGTGTCACAACGGAGCAACGGCCTGGATACGGTATGGCGCGTTAACTCTCCAAACAAAAGTAAAACGCTGAGGACTCCCTAGTCGTAATAACTCTTGCATTCGCATTCGCCAATCACATCATCGATCGCGTCCGCAATCTCCCATGTACTCCCTTCCCTCCCCTCCACGCACAATACAAACCCAACATGCCCCCAACCATCACTCCTCCACCGCATCCATCGAGACCATGCCTTCCTCCTCCGCATGCATCGCCGTCACAGAAATGCGCGGCGAAGGCCCAGTGACCCTCTGCACCGGCGCCATCGTCTCCACCTCTACCACCACATCCTCTCATTCTCACTCCTCCAGCACCCACGGCCCCACAAACAACGGCATCATATACCCCCCCTCGATACCAACCCAATACCTGACGCCCTCCTCCTCCTCCTCGTACTCACCACCCCCCGACTCCAACATCAACATCACCGC
>JAEUBB010000431.1:0-10204 GCA_018257885.1 Parmelia sp. 050094
GGGAGGGTGGATGTTATGGGGGGGTTGGAGGGGGGGAGGGGGTTGCCGCCGGTTTGGGTGGTGCAGGGGATGCAGGATTCGGTGGTGAGTGGATTGTCGATCTTTTTTTTTTTCTGAGTCTGGTTGTGGAGACGATGCTGACGGGTGGGAATGGCTAGGTACCGCCGATTTGCTCTACGGGCTTCGTGGACAAGGTGAGGAGGATCCTGCCGGATGTGCCGGTGCTGCTTACGCTGAGGCCTGGGGATCATGGGTTCGAGGTCATGCATACGGTGGAGGATGAGTGGGTTCAGGAGGGGTTTGATTTCGTGAAGAAGTACTGGCCATGAGCTGGGGATTCGTTCATTGTGTCTTAGCCTTCGCGTTCTCTCTTGATAGGCGAGAGCTGATGGAGTCGTGGTGCATAGAGCTGTGATTGACTCGATGTCGGATTGGGTTATTGTGTTTAGTGTCAATGCTTGCGACGTGTATTGTAATGGTGCTTGGGATGATGGTCTTCTCCAGAGTCTAATTGTTGATTCCTTGTCTTGTTAGCTGCGACAGTATGTGCCAGTAAGGCGTATTGAGATTCTGACGTGAAGCAGAAACAGGTGTGAATTCGAGATGATCATAATATGAAGAATGAATCCTCTATCAAAGTATCAATAAATGACTATTGCACCCAACCCTTCACATTCGAGACCATCATTCCTTCCTTTCGCCCTTCGAGACCCACGCGCCACTCATATCACTTTGGGATCATACCGACCATGACCCCGCCATAGACGCTCAGTGAAATCCTCACACACTCTTTGTAAGGCGTCTCATCGCGCGGCTCGACGGCGCTGAATGTTTGCGCGAGACGGACGATTGTGTAGCCGGCTTCGGTCAATGCGAATTGCTGACCGACACAGACGCGCGGGCCTCCGTTGAAGGGGATGTAGGCCCAGCCGGGGCGGAAACGCGGATCTGACCATCTTTCGGGGCGGAACTCATTGGCGTCGGGTCCGTAGATGTCGGGTCGGCGGTGCAGGGCGTAGGAGGGGATGGAGAGTCTGGGGTTAGAAGGGGTGTTAGTTGGTGGGAGGACGGTTGGAAAGGATGAGGGATGCAGGAGGGGTTGATGTAGTCGAGAGGCTAGGGGAGGGGATGGCGTACTTTTGTCCTTTGGGGATGAAGATTGGTGAGCTGTGGTCTGGACCGCCGCCGGTTGGGAGGAGGGTGTCGCGGACTGCGACGCGGCTGTTGACGGGCGCGACTGGATGCAGACGCAATGCTGAGGGGGTTAGTGGATAGGGTTCTCATTCTGTGCTCTTTGATGGAGCCGGGCTGACTCACTCTCGTTCAAGATACAGCGTAAGTAAGTCATATTTTTCAATTGTTCGTATGTTGGAGCATTTCCATTCAGTTCTTCAACTTCGGCTACTAGTTTGACCCATACATGCTTCCTGCGAGCAAGTATGTAGAAGACGTGACTGAGGAGACCAGCAGTTGTATCACGGCCCGCCTGTAGAACGTTGAGTAGCTCGGAACGTAGACGTTGAGGGTCGGTCATGGAGCTTAGAAGTCCGTCTAGGAAGGTCTGTTGGCGTTTCTCTTGACCGTCTGCGGTCGGTTTTGAGTCATTCTCCTCCCTGCCAGCCAAAGCTCTGGCAATTATACTGTCAACGAAATTGTGAACGGTTTTGCAGGCTGTGGTGAAGTCCTTATTGCGGTACAAAAAAAGGAAGGACTGTAGTTGTAGGCGATGAACAAGTTGGTCACTGGCATAGTCAAAGGCAGTGACAAAGCGGGCCTGTTCTGAATCTTTGGCTGCTGTGAAAGAGTGCACTGACTGGCCAAAGAGGAATTCGGACGAAGTATCGACTAATGCCCAACAATTAGTATATTCATAGAGCAGTATATAATATGAGTAGTTCTGAGATATGAGTCTTGATCCCATTAAACAAGATTGTGAGAGTAGAACAGCGATGGAGCCAAAGAAAAAAAGAAGAAAAACAAGATTAGAAAAACATACAAGATAATTTGAAGAACAAGTCCTGTAGATCGACCGTACTGCCATCTTTGGGGACATAAGCCAGGAGTTGATTGACATGTTTCTCTAATAAGCTCAAGTCCGAAATCCTTGCTTTGACAAAATTTGGCCGAATCAGAGCTCGTGAAGTTTCCCATTCTTTGGAGTCTGTTGTGAAAATGCCTTTACCCAGTAAGGGGCCGAGGGCGGCTATTCGAAAGCCCAAGGAGTAATCTTCGAACTTGGTCGCCAAGATGGCTTTGATGTTCTCGGGTTCCGAAGTACTGATAACATGGCGGCCCAGCGTTTGTGACTGAAATGTGTAGCCTCCAGCTTCATGCCTTGCTCTGATCAGCTCAAGCAACCGATGTTCCTTGTGGGCCTGCATGGTTTCTCGGTAGTAACTGCCGCCGTGAGGCACGACGATGTCGACTAGCTTGACTGGAGGCCTAGTGCCATGCTCTCGTTGAAATCGCTGAGATGTGCGCCACCTGGCAAGCCAAGGGAGGAAGTAGCGAAAAGCCAACGGAATGGCAATGATGAGGAAGACAGGCCACATGATGCTCGGCATGGCTTTGAGCTGGATGTAAATGAGGAGCAGAAGCCCACTGGTAGAAGTAGAGTAACCACCAAACAGCAATGAAGAAGAAAGAAGAGGGGGACAAACGGCATCTCTGCTAACCCCACCAAAATGCGAATCCCATGACCTTTGTGGTAACTGCACCGATGGGTGAAATTAGAGTTAAGGTGCTTATAGGGATGATAAAGATAAGGCTTCCGAGTAGACTAAGTATTCTCTTACGGCCTTTGCGCTTTTTTTGGCAGCCGCTGATACTGTTATACTGTCCATACATGATGCTGCAGGGTTTGAGCATGCTATCTTGCCTTGGATACGAGTAGCTAGTCGAATAGGAGGTTGCCCATACGCTGCTGCACGGCGTTATTTATGACGAACCCTTTCGACGTGCGTGGGATCAATCCATGGCATTCGAAGTTAGCTGGTAGGCAAAGAGAAGAGGAGTATGGTGTAGACAGATGACACTTTTGGGAAACTTCTAGCAGGCACTTTCGTTATCGGATAATGTTCCATATAAAAAATGCGGTGGGCGTGCGCTGTCTATGATTCGTTCAGAGCGTTGATATCAGCTTTGTGGAACACCCAGCCCGCGTCGACATGCCTCAAGATCACAAAAGGCAACTGCAGAATGTAGCACGACGGCGTATAATGGAGCATATGCTGTACTCGCATCACGTTGCCTCTCGAGACGGTGGGCCGGTGGGGTATGGGCTCAAATGCAGGCCCACAACCCCGACAAACCCTCGAAGTCGCCCGTAAGAAGCCTTAGAGCTTTCTGCTACAAGGTCGTTATCGAAAACGCTTCTTCGCATGCTCGGGACTTGTGCAGACCTCCGTGATGATTGCGAGTGTACTGCATCCACACCGGCTGACAAAATCGCGGAGAGCGAGAGATACAAATGACATCCTTTCCTCTATCGGAATTGCTCTCATTGTACTGTCCAATGATCAGAATGAGCGCCCATTAACCAGTTTGTCTTATCTTCAATGGCGTTCTTTCTCTGTCGGCATGTGGCAGGAGGCCAGCATGAGGATCCACAGTTTGGGACAGAGCAAGCGGCTGCGGGCTAAGGAAGAGGTACTGCCGTTGTTGCCCGCAACACCATCTGCAGGCGCAATACTGAGAGCGAAAGATTTGCAGGAAGTTCGACTACTTCGAGAATGCCTGCAGTTGGTCTGAGATAAAGTCTCGATACGAAAATCAGCACTGTGCTCCAGCCCTAATAGTCTCAATTCCCGCAATTAACTCAGGGTCTAGTGAACGTTCAGAACTTCCATTCATAATGCCCTCCTCCAACTTCTCTCGAACTTCTGTGAAATTGTTTGCATCAAATCTGCTTACTGCATGGGATACATATATTGTTCATTTGGAAGACTAACCTACTCTACAGATCAAAGCGCCCTAGCAACCTTGGACATCCTCTTTTTCGAACATGAGCCACCGCTTTGACACCATGCTGACCAAGTCTATGCCGTTAAGGTGGAGTTCAACGGCCAGTTCGAATTTTCTTCGACGCTCCCCGCCCTTCTTTTCTCGAACCTGCCGTGAGCCACCGGTACGCAAATTCGGGTTTGCCCACAAGCGCTCCATGTCAACATTCTGGCCAGATGAGGATGCCTTTCACATGGGTTTCAAACGTCACAACACGTATGAAGAGTATGATGTAGATAAAGATGGGCCCTTCTACCCCGTCTACGTATCCGCGGAGCCCCTCGCACTCTATCGCAGTGGCGGATATCACCCTGTGCACCTGGGAGACACCATGCAGGAAGGAAGATATGTTGTTGTGCATAAGCTTGGTTGGGGATTCGATGGGACGGTCTGGCTGGCAAGGGATAGGAAGTAGGTTTTACCGGTGTGGTTTATAAGCGTGCTGAGATCAGGCCGAAGATTCTGATTCTGGTTTGCTGCACCATAGATTCTCCCGCGACGTTGCCATCAAACTCTTGATATCTGATCGAGACAAGGAGATCGATGAAGCGAGCGTTCTTAGGTGGTTAGCTAATGGTCCGGCAGAGCATCCGGGAAAGGGACATATTGTCGAGCTATTGGACCAATTTGAATTATTGGGTCCCAACGGGCGCCATCAGTGTCTTGTCACCGAAGCACTTGGACCGTGGCTCAAGCCCGGAATATTGTCGCCTGAAGAATCCTGGAAGGTGGTAAAGCAACTCGTGGAAGCTACTGCTTATATGCATTCCATGAACATTGTGCATGGCAGTGAGTACCTCCTAGGGTCCTCATTTACTAGAGGATGTTACAGGCTCTAACGAATCGAACACGAGTAGACCTTTGTGACGAAAACCTCCTGCTCACGAGCTCAAAAATGTTACGAGGTGACGAGTGCCCTCCAGAAAAAAGATACACCATCTGTGAGGTTGAGACTCTCGACGGGTCGGCATTACCTGCGCAAGCCCCTCGTTATCAGGTGCATCCTGCCAAATCCGAATTCCCTGCCAAATACGAATATATTGCCGGTGACCCTTGTGTGAAGATTATAGGTTTTGGGAAGAAATATGTGCACGGTATCTATTACGGACATCGTATCAATTTCAACTGCAAAGCTCCAGAAGTTGTTTTTAGCTCTCACTTTAGCCCAAGCGCGGATATTTGGAATTTGGGCTGTACGGTATCAGACCCTCTGCAATTCAAATTTTGACGCTCAATTGACTCTCTGATAGATATTTAAAACAATCAGTGGAAGGTACCTTTACGATAACGGATGGGAGAACAAGGATGAACTTGTCGACAGTTGGATTGACGCCTTTGGACCACTGCCAGAGGAATGGAAGCATCATACACCCCCTAGGCCAGAAGGCGGTGAGTAGATGCCGAGTCGTACTTGAATCGACTTTGTCTTTGGGCTTGCGTAGCTGAATCATCATAGCACCACCGCCTGGAGCATGGAATGCTTACTACTTTTTGGAGGATTCTTTAGCTGGACTCAGGCCAGGAGATTTGTACTTCTCGCAGCCAAGTCTGAATGCTTTTGCCGATCTGATCATGTCCATGACGCGGTATCGCCCGTCGGAACGTCCTTCGGCGTCTGAGGTGCTGCAGCATCCCTGGTTTCAGTGTGGCCCAATACTGACTTACGAACCTGGAGAACTTTTACTACGCAGGGAGAATTTGAAGAGTTTCTAGCACTGATCAAGTGGTGCCTTCCGCGTAAACTGAAGGCGTGAGTTGGGTTCAAAATCTTGCCACCTATATTGTCAAGTTTGAAGTAATATAGATTCTGGAAGCACTTCCATAATTATGTAGATCTTGGATATGACTTGGTCAACCTGACGACGAAGTCATGTGTAAATTCTACAATTTACCATAGTGGACTCGAACCAGCTGTGGCAAAGAAGGAGACAAGTTGGCAGATTAGCGTGTGCAGAAAACGTTACTCGTGTCCACCCAGATATGCATCTCACTAGGAAATACATAGGGCTAGCTCTATAGACTTAGAATCCTATTCCTTTACTTATATAAGTATAATCATATAAAGTTATTTAAAAAGTTTAAAGTTTATTTTAATTTTATTTAAATATCTTAAAAGATATAAAAATAATTAAGAATTAATTAATTTAGTACTAAGTAAAGTATTTTATCTACTTTTAAAGTAGTCTAGAGTATTAAAACTATAACTAGATTAATTTAATAGTAGTATATAACGAATAAACTTAGTCTAAGAAGAGAAGACTAAGAAGAGAAGACTATTATATAAAGAATATAAGAGAAGTATATTAAGTTTAGAATAATATTATTCTAGAGTATTACTATATAAAATACTAGATATACTTATAATAATACTCTTTCTCTTAAATAGCGATATCTTAACGCTATAAAAGAATAATATATATATATATATATAATAAGTTTCTTTAAACGTCTAAAACTAATATATACTATTTAAATAAACAATTAAAAGATATATCTTCTCGAAAGTTTACTAAAGAATTATCTCTTCTATAATTATCGCTATCTAGAAAACTACTATCTTATTACCAGGTATCTAGAAGATATCTACTAGAATATTTTATTAAGAGATAAGATTATTAATATTATCTACTATTACCAAAGATTAAAAAAGAGATAATAGTAATAAGATAAAGATATTTAATTCAAGTCTTATAAAAATAATAAGAATATAAGCTATCTTATTGTTTTGATGGTTAGCTTAGCTGTTACATACTAATTTAGCTTCTAAATAGAATTTAGATAGTTTAAATGACTTTCTTTTCTATTTAGAGTCTTTCTTTCTTAGCGAATAATTTCCAAGTCAAGTTAGCAGTTCCCAGATCACAAGGGGGAGGTGCTGTTCAAAGAGAAAAGGTGTGAGGATGAGGGTGGAGAGGACTGAGTTTGTTTGGTACCGACGTCTCGGATCAGTGGATGTCTGTCGGTTAGGTAACAGGTTTCACGATCCAGCCTGTTTAGCAGAGGCGACAGCTGCATGACAAGCACTTCTCATTCCTCATCGCCTGCTGCAGTCTATTCACGTTTTCAACCGTCTTTGGAAATGAAGCCTGCAGCAAGACGCGTTGACATCGTGTCGATCTCAAATACTTCTCCAGCGCACTTTGTAAAATACATACAGGACAGTAAGAGTCTATCCGGTCGCGCAGTGATTGTGGGAAAGGAGTAGCAGGGTCTCTACGACACTTCATCACACACCGCTCCGATTGCTTTCTTCATCACCTGGAGCGACCTGGACCCATGTCTCGAAGTTGATTGATAATCTCATCAAACTCATACCTTGTCCCACCATCATTATCGAACAACCAGCTTGCGACGGGATTCATTATGTTGAGAACGCGCATTACATCAGTATAGTCCGTCTTGACCTTGAGCGCGATGGACTCCAATACCTTGACCGTGACCGCGGTGTTGTGTCTGTCATTCCCCAATCAGTCCCCAACCGTGCCAAGTAAAGTATGCAACGAGGGGTCCGGCATACATACACCATGTTTGCAACTTTAGCAGAGCACAGAATCGTGATGCTTGGTCCCAGAGCATTCGTCAGCAACAGCCACCTCTTGCCATAACGTTTCCTATCATGGAACCGATCCCGGAGGTCCGCCCTTTGTTTCCCGTCAAAGGATTTCCACTCCTTGTGAATACTTTCGAGAATGGCATCGATGATGACGCTCGCGCCGCCTCGGCCAATGCTTCGGGCATGACGATGTTGATTTTGGCATTCGTATGCTTTGGTGTACTCGAGGTGGAGGCGGATGAGCGCCATGCGGTTTCGGATCACGTCGTCACCCATTCTGATGTCGAGTTGGCAGACGGAGGAGTAAGCCAGCTCCAGGTCTCGGTATGCAGAGGTTCCGACAGTGGGCTTCAGGGATCGTGCGTCACCCCATCGAGTGTCCGTGCTCCATCGCGAGAGTCCTGTTTCCAGGAATGGCAGGTAGTCTTCTCTCAATATGTTTTGAGATGCGATCGTCACGACCGAAGTAATCGTGCCTGACGAGTCCTCTTCGAGTTGAGGCGTATGGTGAGACTTCGACCGAAGACGAGGTAGCTTGTCTTGTCGCTGCAGCGCTCTGTGCGATGAAGAAGCCAGGGAATCTCGGACGCTCAGCGGCAATGGTGGAGAGTCCAATGTGATATGACCATCATTTACGAATGTAGTACCTGCTGCCCTTTGAGCGTCTGGGACTTGGAACCCGCCTTGTTCATACATCGAGATCCCAGAGGGATTCCCCGCAACTGCCATGGATGGACTGTGGCTTGTGGCGCCAGGATTACTCGGAGCCAACATCCAGGCGGCTAGGGGGATTGGATTGGTCCCGTTGAGAGGGGTCCCATTTTCGCTGTTAAGCTGTGCATAATCTCCTGAGTTTGAAGAGCAACTTCCTGACAAGGTAATCGATGTCACTGGATTTGCATCATTATCTAGAGATGCTTCCGAGCCTGCCCACATATTAGTTGAAGTTGTAGCTGAGGATAGGCTTCTGAGACCAGGGGCTGGGAGAAAATTTGTGACTGACGTACTCATGTTCTGTGACGGCATCGTATCCGAAACTAGCGCTGGAAAGAGGCTTCTGAGATTGACAGTTGGAAGAGGATTTGCAACTGACGTTGAGGTCAGTACCCAAGACTGCAGATCTGCGAGCACACACATACAGTCTGGAGTGTCAAAGTCCCACGCCATTGGTGTAGTCGTTGAAGGATAAGAGTTGTCTAATCTCGCCGGTCCGACAAAGGTCTTGATAGGTCAATACGAGAAGATTCGATCTGGAGTAAGGGGCCTCGTACCTGAGTCTCGTTGAGCAAAAGATTTCCACCCTGATTTAGGGGTGCGGAATTGGCTTGCATCGCACTCATGCACGGGTTCGTTGGGTCGATGGTGCCGGGTACCATGTTTCTAGCCCCTTGAAAGCCACTTGATTGGCATTTTGATCTGCCACATGATTTCTATCAGCGGAGTGTGCCACACAGAAGCCTCATAGATAGGGTGGCGGTGTACCTTATTTCACATGTTAATGAGAGGAATGGCTTAGAATCAGGTATACCAGCATCTTGCGTTTGCTGAATTTCTATTGTGGAAGGTCCGATTAAGGCAATGTCGTTGCTTTCGAGGAACGAGTTCATCATGTCGAGGAACTGCAAGCGAGTGCTGGTAGTGGTTGAAAAGTATGGGACTTGCTGCAGGGAAGGACTTTCTCTGTTAGACATGATGGCTTCAATACCAACACCCTTCGAATAGAGGGGCGTCTCGGAGTGTGACTAGTAGTTTGAACTTGAATTTGAACTTGATTGACCGCTCACATTCCTAAAGCCGTCGGAGAGATTGATCAACGGGAGCTGGGCTCTGCATTGCATAGGCATAGCCTCGTGTATATGTAGTCTCGTGTAGAGTATATGTAACCCCGTGTACCTTATGGTCTACTATTCGTCTTTTCACTTTGGGTCCAGCTGAAAGCAGTCAGGGTAGCTTACTGTATCAGGTCCTGTCAAGATATCGTAACCTGGCACTCCTGGCGGTATGATCCCACACCACCAGCGAGCGTTTCCACCAATGAAACATGTCGGGTGTGGCGCCTACAGCAACGTCGTTGTTCTTGTTCAGCCGTGTGGCTTCGGTCTAGAGTAATTTGTGCGAGTAGCCATGTAAAGATACTCTACGGCAATTACCGTAGATTTACAGACAGCTGGATTGCAGAAAGGCTCGCTTGATATTTGGTAATCCTGCCTGCTTCTAATGACCAAGTTTTGAAGACACAAGCCAGCCGCCTCGGAGCTGAGCACTGTTATAGGTGTTCTCGGCGCTGGATCCATTTCCGCTCCCATAGTCCCGAGAGATCTCACCTTCACCTCGCCATTGCGTCATAATATTGTCCGGGATGAACATGACTCGCTCAAATGCCTGCAGTCGCTGTTGAAGAACTCCAATCGGACAAATGTTAGAACTATAGCCCAATTAATCGATTCCAATCATAATCAAACCCTCATCTCTATTTCATATCCCTAAGGGGAATCATGCAGTCATACCGGATGCTACAGAGGTATCATGTGGATGCTTTGTACCGCACACGTAGATGTAGCTATGGGTCATATGGGCCATGGAGCCACTGCATCAGGTTTGGCCTCGGGAGATGGTGTATTCATAGGCCCTACAGGCGACCTGAATGCG
>JAEUBB010000432.1:0-22548 GCA_018257885.1 Parmelia sp. 050094
TTATAATTTATTATTAAAAGATTAATTATATAATATATAAATATAAAAAGTTTTTTATTTTTTTATAACTATATACTTTAGAAGTTTATATATTTATATAATTTTTTAAACTTAAATTAATATTTAAAAATAATATTTAAAAACTTTATTAATAAAATTAATATAATATTACTTAACGTTTATTTAGTACTTAAACTTAATAGATTTAAATATATATATAATATATTATAACGTTTTAATATAAACGTTCTACTAATTTAAGAGTTTAAAATAATTAGAAAAATATAAATTTATTTTTAAAAGATTTTTTTATTAATTTTAATTATTACTTACTACGTTAATAACTTAAATTAAAATAATATAGAGTATAATATAATAATTATTATTAATAATAAGACTATAGTTTAATACGCGAATAATAAATAAAGTTATAAGATCTTTTATAATAAAGACGATTATATATTAGTCTATAGAATAGTATATTATAATTAGTTAATTATAGTAGTAAGTACTTATACTCTTATAAAGAATAAGAAAAGATTACTATAGCTTTAATAAATAAATAAAAAATTTAAAGTATTTTTATTATATACTTTATATAATATTATTAAAGATAATTAAAATTTAATTTTAAATATAATTAATTAAGTTATTTAAAAGAAAGAAGCTATATTTAATTAAATAATTAAATTTAAATAGCTTTTTAAAAATCTAGAAAAAAATAATAAAATATTAAATAAATAATAATTTAAATATCTTAATAATAAATTATTTATTCTCTTTATTAAAAATTTTAAATATATAATAACTTAAATTAATAGAATCTATATTTAAGAAGATTAAATAAATACTTTAAATAAATAAAATATTAAAATAAGTAATCTAGTAACTAATTATAAAGCCGTTATAATAATATTATATTTTAAAAGAATAATAAATAAAGATTTTAATTAATAATATTTAAACTCTCTTCTATTTAAGAGATTTAAGATATAAGAGATAGTATAGATCGCGCTAAAAGCTTTATTCTAAATATTTACTTATAAAATAGTTTTTTTATAAGGTCTTAATCTTAATTATAATAAAAGATTTAGTATTAATAAATTATAAAACTAACTATAAATTAGAACTAATATTAAAAAAAAGATAAAGAATATTAAAAAAGAAAAAATAATTTAGATAAAAATAAAATTAAAAGTTAAAGAAAAGACTAATTATAATAAATATTTAAAAAGAGTATTTAGTAAAGATATATAATTATAATTATATTTATAATATAATAATTAAATATCTTATACTTAATAAGAAATCTAGTAAGTAGTTTTTTAATAGAACTAAAATCTTTAATAATATAAGACTTAAGATATTAACTAATTAATAAGAATAACTATAATTAAAATTAATAAATATTATTAAAATAATCGAGATATACTATACTAAACTATATATAATAAAGATATTTAATAATAAAGCGCGCTAAGAAATCTTTAAGAGTATAATAAATAAGATATTTTAAGAAGTAGTTTTAAAGCTATTAATATTAATATTAATTAATAAAATAGAACTTACTATTTAATAAATAATCTTAAGAAAGTTATTTAAAAATAATAAAATTTTCTTTAAATTCTATAAGATATTAATATCTTACTTAAAAAAGAAGATAAAGAATAAAGAAGTATCTTTATTTTTAATAATAAAGAGATTAACTAATCTCTTTAATTATATTTAAGAATTTAAAAAGCTTTTAAAAGAATAAATAAATAATCTACTTATAATACTTTTTAAGAATAAAGACTTAAAGATAAATATTAAGAACTATAGATATTATAGTACGAGTAAGTAGAGTACGATCTAAAGTGTATAAAAAGCTTAAAGAGGCCTTAAGAAGCAGCTGAGAAACTAGGTTTAAATATATAGATCTATATAGCTTCTTCTCTAACTTCTTTCTAACCGAAAGCCTTCCTTTTAGAACTAAAATTATAATATTATCTTCTCTTAATAAGTTACCGTCCCGGTAACTTCTAAAGTACGAGAATAACTCGAGTAATATATAAGAATAACTTAAATAAAGTATAAAAATAACTTAAATATTTCTCTATTTTAGTTTAAAATATAATAATATTTCTACTTTTAAAACTTTTTTAAAGATTTTAGCTTATATCTAAATCTTTCTTACGCTATATAAAATAATTTAGATAACGTACGAAACTAACTTAAATAATAAGTAAGACTAACTTAAGTAATTTTTAAAGATATCTTAGAATACTTTTAGAACTTTTTTAAAAATTTTAGTTTATATTTAAACTTTATTTATTTATATTAATTTAATCTTTCTAATTTTTCTATTTAGTAGTATCTCTATATTAGCTAAGACTTAAATATTTTTTAATTAAAATATTAACGACTTTATCTATATTAAGTTATACTTAGTTTATAACTAACTTAGTACTAGTACTTATAGAGTTTTAAATTAAGATTATAAATTATTTTATTAAACTATATAGAGCTTTATTTAATTTAGTTATATATAATATTAGGGCCTTAAGCTTAATATTTATATATTTAAATTTATCTTAAAGATTCTTCTTCTTTATATAGTTAACTTAATTAGTAGGCTTAAAATTTAAGTTAAAAAAATATCTTTTTTATATATCTATATTATAAGATTTAATCTTAATCTTTATCTTAATAAACTTTATATTCTTTAATTTATTAAGTTTTAGTTTCTTTTTAACGCTTAATTTTTTAATTCTTAACTTCTTTCTAGATAGTAGTTAGCTCTATATATTTTAATTAATTAATAATTAAAACTCCTTTAAATATTTATTATTTAAGTAAATATAGATTTTTTTTTTAGCTTTTATTTTAAAATAATATTTCTATTAAAGCTCTTTCTACTTAGTATTAGAAAATTATATAGCTAGCTTTATTTACTTATCTATATTCTTATATAATTAAAATTTATCTATTATAGTAAAATATCGCTTATCATCATAAATTATTAAAGTTAGAATATTATAAGATATAAAGTTTTAAATTAACTTTTTTTTTATATTAAAATTTAGTTATTATTTTATAAATCTCTTATTAATCTTAAGCTAAATTACTTAAAACTTTTAAAAATCCGATAATATAATAAACGACTTATAGAAGTTTAAAAAATCTTTAATATTTAATAATATTAAAAGATTTACTTTAATCTTATTTAAAAATTTATTAATTAATAGCTAATTTATTATATTCTAATAGAATACTCGGGTTTATAATCTTTATATTATAATAATAGTCTTAGTATTTATCTTATTAAAGATAGATCTAATTACTTGATATTAAATTAAGACATTTATTTTAGTAATCTACTTAAGTAAAATTTTAATATTTTTAAATATCATATAAATTCTTATCTTTATTTTAGCTATCTCTAACTCGTTTTAAAATAGATCTAGAGTTATAGAAGTAATCTAAAAAAAGTATAATAACTTTAGATTTAAATTAATAAGTTACTAAGATAAGTTAAAATTTAAGTATAAAAGTAGAGTAATATATTATTTAAGACTCTTTAATATTCTCTTTTAATTATAGTTTATAAATTCTTTTATTTAGTCTATTTTAAGTAATTCTTTCGGCTCGTAATAGATATATTAGTAAGCCTTATTATTATTCTTATAAAAATTTAATATAAGACTTTTAATTAGCTATTTAGATTTCTTTTTATTAATTAAATAGATACTCTTTTCTATTAATTCTTAAAAATACTTTAAGTTTTAATTCTTTTTAAATAGAATTTATAGCGGAGCTTTTAATAAAATCTCTAAATAATATTTTAAATTAATAATTTAAAAGTCTTTAATATTATTTTAATTAAATCTAAAGTAGTCGCTTTAAGTCTCTTTAAAGTTTTTAAGAATAATTAATTACTTCTTAACAATTTATTAAATATCCCTTAAAATATATATAAAAGCGCGTAGCTAAAAATAATCTTTAAAGTTCTTAAAGTAAATTATTAAAGAAATATAGAGATATTTTAGCTTATCTTTTAAAAATTAATAAATATTTTCTTTACTCCGAATTAGATATAAGGCCTTATAATTAAGTATAGAATTTAAATAATTATAAAAATATATAATAACTTAATCTTTATCTTACTTATTAAGTATAGTCTATAGATAAAAAGCTAGATATTAATTATTAGATATAATTAGAATTATCTTTAATAATAGAGTTAAAAAGCGAAATTTCTTTTTTTTTAAAAATATTAAAACTATATTCTTTATATAAGATTAAATTAGTACTAGTAATTTATTAAACTTTAAATAATCTCTAATAATAAGCTTCTCGGTACTTTTTTAATATATATTTAGTAACTTCTTAGCCGACGATAATAGATTCTAGATTTTAAGAGAAATAAAATAAAAATTAGAATATAATATTTTAGAAAATCGCTAAATATAATCGCTATTTATTAATAATCTATAAATATTAATTTAATATAGATTAAATTTAACTTTTAAAATTAACTAAGCTTAATATTCTTTATAAGTAGTTTTAAGATATATTTAGACTTATAATACCTTTTTTATAATATTAATATAATAGAGTTTATCTTAGTTAAACTAAATATCTAGATTACTAAAGTCTTTTAAAAATAGTAAAGAATTTAAATTAGATAACTTAAAGTTACTATTACTTAATTCACTTTTATAAACTTAGTTTTTATAAACTTAGTCGAGAATAATAAATAGATCCTTATACTAAGTAAACTTAAATAATATAAAGAATTATTAAAATATCGATTCTACTATAACTAAGTAGAGTTAATTATAAAATAAATAAAATAAAAGATAAAAATAGTAAAATAAAAATTAAGTTAAAAAAGTATAGTAAAAGTAATAGCTATTATATTAAAATAAAATAACTAATTATAAGAATTATTAAGATTATAATTTTATTTATAAATTATAATAGATTTTACTTATAAATTATATTTTAAAACCTATATTAAGAAAATATATTATAAATTATATCTTAAAATCTATACTAAGAAAATATACTTAGTAAGAGTAAATACTAAGAATTATCTTCTATTTTTAGTCTTCTTAAATCTTTTAATTAATATTAATATATCTTTTTATAGAGTCTTAATTAACTCTTAAATCTCTTCTTTATATTCTTTTTATCTAATCTAATAGCTATTCTCTTTCTCTTATTTTTCTTATTATATAATCTTTTTAATAATATACTTCTTTTATTCTTAAAAGATAATAGGCGCTAATAAAGAAATCTCTCTTATAAATAAGTCTATCTTAACTTACTCTAAATAAATAATAGAGATAACGAAATAAGTTCTAAATATTCTAAAAAGTAATTCTAATTAATATATTAATAAGCTAACTTTTTTTAAGATTCTATAGAGTTCTATTCTCTTTATTAATAATAAAGAGGTTTTAAGTATATAATACTCTATATTTCTTATCTTTATTAATTATAGATAGATACTTCTAACTAGATTTAATACTTTATATTTAAAATTATAGTATAGTACTATCTTAGTTTAAGTTAGTCTAATTATATTAACTATATTCTTATATAGAATTTTTTAAAATTAAATAAATAATATCGCGACTAGATTATTATTAAGAATTAAATTTAAAATAAACTAATATAGTTTAATATTATAAAGTACTTTAAAAGAGGTAATAGTAGTTAAAGCGTTATCTAAAGTATTTAATATATACTTAACTTCTTTTAATATTATATTCTAATATTTCTTATACTTTTCTATAAGTAGGTAATATAAGATTATCTCTATTATCTAATTAATTCTTTCGGCTTACTTATTAGCTAATAAATAATAGGCGATTATTATATTTAAAGCTACTCTATATTTACGAAAGAGAGTTTTTTAAAAATTACTTATAAATTTAAAATCTTAGTTAGAAATTAATTATAATAGTATTTTTTAAATTAAGTAGATAATATTAAAGTATTACTTAACTTAATTTATTATTTTATCTATCTTATTATCTAATATTAGTTAAATAAATTTAAAAAATTTATTAGTAATTATTATTAGATAGTTATTTCCTTTCAGCGTAAAGAATAGATTAATTATAAAGTTTAAAGATAATTCTTTAAAAGATTATTAAACTTTTTTAATAGATTAAAGCTAATTATAGAGAAGTTATTACGATAGTTTAAATAACTAATAGACTAGATAATTATTAATATATCCCTAAATTATCTTATATATCTTTAGAAAATAGATAGAGCTTTATAATTAATTATAGATTCTATAAATATCTTTATACGTATACTAGTTATAACTATATTATAGTACTTTTTAGATTATCTTTTTTAAAATATAAAGCCTATCTAAACCTGAATACTTAATTATATAGAGTAGATTAGTATTAATATTAAGTTAATAAATCTAATAAACTATTTAAGATCTCGACTCTAAATATTATAAGTCCTTAACTTATTTATAAAGATACGTATATATTTAATTAAAGTATAAGTTTTTAAATAAAGTAGTTAAGATTTTTTTAAGAAATTTCTTTTTAACTTTTATTATTATAATTAAGAAAGTATAAACTATATTACGAGTTAAGAGTTAAGAAAAATTATTAATATTACTATAAGACTTTTTTACTTAATATATAATTTTTATTCTTAATTAAAATATAGATAAATATAAGGTTTATTTATTAAGTCTAATTAATTAATAACTATTTATCTTATTCTATAGTATTAATTTAAGAGTAGTATAATTTATAATAATAATAAAGTTTCTATTATTAAAGAACTATAGAAGCTTAGTTAAAGCTTAAACTAGAATATTAACTTTTAGCTTAATAATCTAATATTTAATCTTAGTATTAATTAAGTTATAAGAAAGAAATAGTATAGAATACTTAACTCTATTTAAACTAACTTAATATAAGATAGCTTTAAATTCCTTCTTTTTACTTTTATCTATATATAGAATAAATAGTTTACTAAAGTTTAAAAAAGCGAATATAAAAATCTAATATAGTTTATTTTTAAGGGTCTTCTAAATCTTATAATACTTAGAATTAGCTTATAAACGTTTAATAGATTCTAAAGATAATTTAAATTTAAATAGCTAAAAACTTACTATTCTAGCTAAAAATAGATTAAAATAATAGATAAAAAGTTATTTCTTCTCAACGTAATTTTTTCTAAACCGGCTCTTATTTAAGCTCCCCTTAAATTCTTTCGTCTTAAGTTTAACTAAAGATCTTATAATAGTAGTATAATAAAGTATAAACTTTTAATAATATCTAAAAAATCTTAATCTAATTTTAAGTTCTTTAAAATTTATTAAAAAGAATATTTTTTAAACTATCTTAATCTTTTTTTTTATAGTATTAAGACTTAGCCGGGATATATAGTAGTTAAGGGCTATAATATTAGAGTACGTAAAGTAGTACTTTAAAAGAAATAGTATAATTTCGCTATTCTTTAATAGTTCTAAAACTTAATCTAGATACTTAATATATTTATTAAAAAATACCGAAAAGATAATAATATTATTAATATAGATTAAAATAAATTATTAAAAATATAGTATTAATAATCTTTCTATTTAATATTAAAAGAATTCTAAGGTATTTATTAAATTTATAATAAAGATCTTAAACTATTCTTAGTCTTAATAGAAGCTAATAAAAGTAATTTTCTACTAATTAAAAAATTAAGTATCTTATTAAAAAAATCCTTTAATAAGGTTTATTAATAAAAAAACTATAGATCCTCTTAACGCTCTTAGAATAATATCTTACTTAAATAGAGAATAAATATTAAGATAAAGTTTAATATTAATCTTTTTAAGATTAATTATTATTCGTAATTTACTATTTTTTTAAACTATAAAGATCGATAAAGAGATAGTTAAAGATATCTCTAAAGAGATCTTCTTAATCTATTCTTATTTAATTAATAGATCTAGGATTAAATCTATAGCCTTATAATTATATTAGAATAGATTAAACGAATTTTATTTTAATTTAAATAGATTCAACTTATTCTTAAAAGATATTAATATATTAATATTATTATTAAATTTATTTAGACCTAATTAAAAAAGACTTTAGTATTTCTTAAAAATCTTTTTAATATATTCTTAATACTTAGATTTTTAATACTTAAAAATATCTATCTATAGTATCGCTACTTTCTTAGAAAAGTCTATTATATAGAGAAGATCAGGCTCTTTCTTAAACTTACTAATAAAAATATTAGCGAAATAGAAGTCTATTTAAGTAGATTTTACTAAGTTTTATAAAATTAATAACCTTTTAAATAGTTAATCTTTATAAATCTTTATAGAGTACTTTTTAAAATTCGTAATTAGAACTATTTATAAATTATTATTTACTATTATCTATACATCTAAGATAAAGGTTCTTAGCGATAAATTAATCTTTATAATAGACTCGAATAAATATAGATAAGACGAAGTAAGAGGTTAATATTTAATTAAAATATTTTAGCCTATTTTTAGAAAGAGTATAGTAAAGGTAGTAGCGTAGACATTAATCTTAATATACTATAGCTTTTATAAGCTCTTAGTCTTTACTAAAAGTACTAGTATAGATAATAGTTTAAGAATATTAGTTTTAATTCTTAAAAAGTTATTAATTACTTAGACTAGTACTAGTTTATTATTAATAACTATAAGATTAAATTCTTCTTAATAAAAATTAATATTATTTATCTTAATTAGATCTATATTAATAATTATATTATAAGGTAGATTTAAGATAATATAGAACTCTTTAAATATAAATAGATTTTCTCTAATAATAGTATATATATTAATATAAGAGAATATATAGTTTTATAAAAATAATACTTTAGAATCGATTCTACTATAGCGTAACTTCTTACTATTAGCTATAGAGTAAATATAGTTCTAGTTAAAGAATTCTAAATAGTATTCTTTAAATAGTAATAATATTAAAGAGTTAATATTTAAATAAAACTTCTAAACTCTTCTATTCTTACTAAAATAATTATATATAAGATTAAAAAAGTTCTTAAAGGCTATCTCTAGATTATAATCGAGTTTAGCTAGAATATTAGTAGTATATATAAGCGAATTAATTACCGGATTACTAGTTAATAATAATATTTCAAAGTTAAGAACTTTTATATATAATAATATTTTAGTTAATAAAGAATTATCGTATATTTATATTTAAGAGTTATATTATAAGTTAAATCTATATTAAAGATTTAAGAATATTCTTAAAGATATTCTAATAGCTAATACTTTAATAGAGTTATTCTTAAATAGATTTTAACTATTAATTAAAAGTTTTAAGAGACTTTTCTTTAACTCTCTTTCTTAGCTAAAACTTTAAGTATAATATAAATTTTAAAATTATATAGATTAAGATCTTCTTTTTTATTTTTATCTTTATATTTTATCTTATTTATTACTATATTCTCTAACTTAACCTTTATTACCTTTTAGTTAGAGTCGTTATAATTATTATTCTAATAATTCTTATTATAATAATAATAAGAATAGAGTAATAACTTCTTTACTCAATATTTATTAATCTTAATCTTAAATATCTTTAGTAGTCGCTTCGGCTTAATCTAAAACTGTATAGCTAGCTTAGTCTTAATATTATTAATTTATATAAGGCCTTTAATCGCTAAGTTTTTAAAGAGTTACTAAATTTTAACGGATATCGATATAATTAAAAAGTTAAACTTTTATTAAAACTTATTTAATTTATAAACTCGCTTAGTAGCTATCTTATTATTATATATATATTAATTAAAGCTCTCGATAGTATTTCTACTTTTTTTTATAAAAGTAGCTAAAGTAAGGTTTATATCTAAATTCTACTAAAGATAATAGATAATTATATCTTCGTTTATAATATTAGTATTATATAAATAATTAGTTTTTCTTATAAGATATTAGCTTAACGTTATTAAAAAGTTATTAAAGCGGAACCTTATCTTTTTTATATTTTTAAAAGATTTAAAACGATTTAGATAATACTTTTAAAGAAGTTTATCTTTCTAAATAATTAAACTATAGTTTATTTTTTAGCGAACTTTAATAAAAAGTCTATTATACTATTTAAGAATATCTTCTTTAAAATATATTAGAAGTACTTTAAGTACGGGCTTACTTCTCTTAATTTCGATAATATATTAAAAACGGCGAATAAAAAAAGCGGCTATTTACTTCTATAGATTAAATATTATAATATTAATAGATCTTAAATTACGAGGTCTTCGTTCCTTTAAAAGATTCGAATTATCGTACCTCTAATAATCTTTAAGTAGAATTAAGTAGTTATATTCTTAATAATTAGTAGAAGGATTTAAGGGTTCTTAAGAATTATTTAATATATATTCTTAATAATCGTTTAAGGCCTAATAACCGTACCCTTAATAGAGGTTTAGAGGTAATAAATAATATTAATAATTAAATAATAACTTTAGATATTGGTTTTTTCTAAATATAAATTCTAAATCTAGATCTATAATATAATTTTAATATAGCTTAGCTTTCTACTAAGCTACTCTTTTTTAAAGATATATTAGTTTATTATAGTTCTAGTTAATAGATTAATAATATTAAACCCGAGGTTTAGAGTTATATTAAGAGTTTTTAAAGAGGTTTAATTAAAAAAGATCTACTAGTAGCTAGTCTAACGGCTAGATTATTAACTAAGATTAATACTAAGGACTAATAATTATAGATCGATATTAAGAATTAAGATTTAATAGATTTATTAATCTTAAGGATTTTTTATACTATTTTTTATTATAGCTAGTTATATTTCGAGCTAATTCTTCTTCTACTTCTTAATTATAGAGGTCTAGGTATTATTAATAAAATTCCGAGTAATCTTAATAATTCTTAATAACTTCTTTACGTTTCTAATTATTAGCTTAATATTAAAACTTTTCTTTATTAGAGGTCTTAACTTATTAAGTTTATTTTTAAGCTTAAGAGAAAAATCTTTTTACGGAAGATTTATAAGTTATTAAAAAATATTAATTAATAATTATCTCTTCTATAATCTTTAATAATAGATTTAAATCTTTAGAATTATTTAATTCTTCTCTTATTTGTATAATCTAAGATTCGAAAAAATTATAAGTATTAAGTATAAATTATAGCGAGTCTAAGAAAAGAAGAATTTAATTAGTCTCTATCTAAATAGATTTCTTCTTATTATTAAATAGAAGTTAATAAATTACTTAGACTATATCGATATCTATATTTATTATAGATTCTTGAAGGAATAGTATATTATACTCTAGCTTACTTCTAGTTAGTCAGCTAGTAATTATTAATATAGTAATATAATTTTAAGTATAACTAGTTTTTAAGTAATTTTAATTTTCTAGATTCCTCTAAATTTTTATAATATTTTCGACTTAAGAGGCTATTAAGTCTGTAATATTTAGCTAAACTATAGTATACTTTCTAGCTATATTAAATAATTTAAATAAAGAATTATTTAAATAATTCTTAAAATTAAGTAGATCGTTAAGATTAGCTATTATAAATAATATTATTTTAGATAGTATAGCTCTAATAGATAGCGGTAGTCTATAGAGTAGCTATAATTATATTATATCTTATTTAAATATTATTAGAGTCTATCGAAGGCTCTTCGATTCTATATTAGTACTTTAAGACCTTAGTTAGAGTTCTTATTAATTAGTAAGAATTTGTACTAATCGAAGATTCTTTTTAACTAAATATTAAATAATCTACTAATTTTTAAAGTTAATTAGATTTAATTAGGCTATAAATAGAAAATTATAGAGTTAAAAAGCTATTTTTAACGTCTTTTAAGTAATACTAGAATACGCCAGCTTAAGAAACGATAAAGAAATAGAATAGAATAGATTAAAGAATTTTAGAGATTTATAGAGTAAATAAGTAAAAATAATTAATAAACTTTCTAATTCTTTAATAATAGTTAAATATTATTAAAAAGATTTATATAAATAGATTACTTAGTATATCTACTTATATAATCTATAGTATTATTATTAAACTGTTATAGTACGAGTAAGTAGAGTACGATCTAGAGTATATAAAAAGCTTAGAGAGACCTCGAGAAGCGGCCGGGAAACTAGGTTTAAATATATAGGCCTATGTGGCTCCTTCCCTAGCTCCTTTCTAGCCGAAAGCCTCCCTTCCAGAACCAGAACCACAACAATAGATTTCTATTTATTATAAATATAAATTATAAGATCTTTATAAATATTTTAATATAGTACTTAATAAGAGTACTAAATAAGATAATTACTTTATAATAAATAAGCTTTTTATCGAACCGTCTTATTAATAATAATATTAAGGCGGTATAGTATCTAATTACTCGATATAAATTAAATATAAAAGAAGTTAAAAAGAGAGAAAATATAATATTATTTTTTCTAAATTAAGAGAAAGTTTATAATAGAGTTAACTATAAATTCTTAAAGAAGATACTTAAATAGATTAATATTTTTAAAGATTTTATTATTTAAATATAAATACTATATAAGAACGCCTCTATTTAATTATATATTAATAGATTTATTAAAGAAAGAATTTTTATACTTTATAAAATAAAATAAAAGAATTCTCTTAACTATATTCTCTTTATACTTATTATTAAAGATCTAGCTTAAAAACTATTATTTAGTTTCTTTATTAAGAGAATAATAATTAAAATCCTAATAATTAAGTTATTAATATATACTAATAATATAGTAATAATAATTTAGAACTAGAATAAGATTAATATAATTATATTAATATTAAAACTCTATTATTACGCTATTAATATTAGAATAAATTAAGTAAAATTATTTTTAATAAGAATTAAAAATCTATTAATTATTATAATCTCTAATATAAAAAATATTTTTAAAGATAAGATTTATAAATATTTAGATATTCTAATTAAGATTAAAATTAATAAATTATTAAAGAAATTTTAAAAGTTAATTTTAATTAAAGTATAAATAATAATAAATATATAGATAAGATTCTATTTATCTATTAAAAGTAAAGTCTTAATTATAAATATATATATAATAGCGCTCTTAAGATATACTTTATAATTTCTTAAAGTATTTATTAATATTAAATTAGAGTTAGAAATAGAGTACTATTATCTAATTTAAAATAATAAAATAAGAGATATAATATAAGATCTATATATCTATTTCCTTTAAAATTAAGATAAAATAGATAGCCTTAATTTAGATAGTATAATTAAGATTAATATTATATTTTAGATTATATAATTAATAAAATATTTAAATACTCTATTTATACTTCTTATTAAGAATATTTTAATAATTTATAAAAAAGGCTTTAAAGAGTAAATAAATTATCTTTTTAAAATTATATTTAACTTATAAATATAGATCTTTATATATTAATTAAATTATTTATTAAAGCTAATATACTATTTATAGTTCTTATAGAAAAGAATTAAAAATAAGAATAATATAATAATAATATAGTCTTTTTAATTAATAAAGAAGCTATTAGCGATTAATATATAATATTATTTAAGCGTAAAGAATAATAATAAAATAATTAATTTAAGAGATATTAGAAAGTTTAAATTAAATATTTAATAATACTTATAAATAAAAGATATAAGAGTACTTAAATATATATAGAATCTTATTATAAAAAAGATTATCTATACTTATATTCTAAATTCTTAATATAGAGAACGATTAATAGTATTAATTAATAAATTAATTTAAAGATATCTTTCTTTTAGCTAAAGTTAGTAGTTATAGATTAAGAGGTAAATTTAATAATAAAAAGAATAAAAATTAAGAAGTAACTTTAATATTTTAATTAATAAGATAAACTAATTAAAGAAAGTTTTTATACTTTTTAATAAAGTTAATTAGAATACTATTTATAAAACGCTTTTTAAGTATTAACTTAAGAGTATTAACTTTAATTTAAAAATAGAGATACTAATTCTAATATATTAAAAAAGATATAGAGTATTAATCTTAAAAAGTAGATTTTAAATAATTATAAAAAATAATTTTAAGAACTCTTAAATAGATAACTTATTATAAAGATTTTTATATTAGAAAGTAAAAATAGATAAAGAGTTAATATTTTTATTAATAAAAGTATAAAGATATTTAATATATTAAAAAATATACTTTACTTAGTAATATATTTAAATTAATTATATTATCGCGATAGTAGTTTAAGAGAAATTTAGATAAATATAAAATATCTTAAATAATATTAAGATATTTATTATATAGATTATAACTAAGATAATTACTTTTATAATAATATATTCTTAATAGATATTTAAAAAAGTAGTATAATATTATTAATAAGTACTATTTTAAGTTATTATTTAAATATTATAGAAGTATTATCTAATCTATTAGTTTAATAAGTTAAAGAAATTATAATAATCTAAAACTATAAGAAGTCTTTATTACTTAATAATTAAAAAGTAGATTTATATAAATTAGATTATCTATATCTTTAAATAATATTAAAGTTCTAAATATTTAAAGAAGATATTTAAGAAATTATAAGAAAAGTCTCTAAAAAAGATAAAAGTACGTAAGAGATTTAAATATTTTATATTAAAAGAAGACTTTAGAGTTACTAAAGTTTAGAGTATTATTAGAGAAAGTACTATAATATTAATTACTAATAGCCTTAAATAGTTAATATAAGAGATATATAAGATAATTAAGACTTAATTTAAGTAATATTTTTTTATCTATAAGAATAATTCGGGTAATATCTTTTTATTTTCTAAATTTAAATAATACTTTTTTATCTATAAGAATTAATTTCTATAGAATCTATAAATATTATTATAAAAGTAACTAAATATAATATTATAATAAGTAATAAAATATTTTAATTTTATTTATAAATTAATAATAAACTTCTAGTACTATACGTAATTAATTATTTTAATAATATTTAAAAAGAATATAGTAATAGTTTTCTTTTTACGCTATTAACTTACTATTCTTAATACTCTTTTTATATTAGAATAGTCTAAGAGTTCGAGTTCTAATAATACTAGGTAAGACTACTTTTAATACTGTTACTATATATATATATATATAGTAATAAAAACAAATAAATAAACTTATAAGTTAAGTTAAGTTACTTAATATAGATATTAAGTTCTTATTAACTTATAATTTCTTATAATAGCCTATTAATAATCTATTAATAGACTATTCCGAAAATAAATAATAATATTTCTATTAGCGTATAATATTCGCTTAGCTTATAGCTCGTAATATATTAACGCTACGTATTTTATTTATAAATTTTTGGATTTTTTTTAAAAAGTTTATCTAGTAAGACTCTTATATATAGCCTATAGGCCTATAAGACTTATAAAAAATTATAAGTTTTTTATTATAGCGTACTTTTTTAGTAGTCTAGGAATAAGGTATTAATTACTAACTAATTTATTACTAATTAAAACTCTATCTAAATATTTTTCTTTCGAGTATTTATTAAGATTTTATTAATAGGCTATTAAAAGTCTATTAACGATCTATTAATAATCTATTATAATAGATTTTCAGTTAATAATATAATATATACTATACAAGTATAGGCCTATAAATTAAATTCATAGAAGTTAATTTAAACTACTGGCTACCGGGAAAATCCTACTAAATAGAGCTAAATTTAGGTGTAAGTAATAATCTTTCTCTACTCTAATAAGTACTCTATTAAATGCTTTAATGAGTACTTATTAGCTCTTAATAAGTACTTTATTGAGTACTCTATTAAGTGCCTTATTAAGTGTTTTAATAAGTACTTATTGGCTCCCAATAAGTGCCCCTAATAAGTGCTCTATTAAGTGCTCTAATGAGTACTCTATTGAGTGCTCTAATGAGTACTCTAATAAGTGCTCTATTGAGTGCTCCAATGAGTACTTCTAATTAATTATAACTTGTAGACCTCCTCTTAATATAGGATACTAGAGAGCGAGACCGCGTTCTTACTAATAATAGTCTAGTTTTTAATCGATTTCTCTATAATATCGCGTCAGTTTAGATCTTAACTAAATAAAAAAGAAATACGTATCTAACTAAGTAGATTATTAAATTTCTAACTAAGTATTAAATTTATTAAGAGGATAAAGAGTAAGATCGCGTTCTTATTATAGATAGCTATATTATTATTATTATCGCTACTTTTCTTCTCTATAGTCTTCTCTCTAAGTAATATATATCTAATTAAGTAAATTATTAAGTTTCTAACTAAGTATTAGATTTGTCGTAAAAGAATAGAGAGCGAGATTATATTCTTATTATAGATAATTATACTATTATTAGTATAGCTATCTTTCTTCTCTATAGTATTCTTTTTCTCTTATACTACTAGCGTAGATCTATATTATTATTATAAATATATATTATTATTACTAGATATCTAGCCAACGCGTTAATTTACTATAAGAGAATAGAGAGTAAGATTATATTCTTACTATAAATAGCTATACTATTATTAGTATAATTATCTTTCTTCTCTATAGTCTTCTTCTTAATTACTAAGTAGATTACTAAATATCTAGCTAATAATTAAGTATCTAGCTAACGCGTTAATTTTCTTATAAAAGAATAGAGAGTAAGATTACGTTCTTATTATAGATAATTATATTATTATTAGTATAGCTATCTTTCTTCTCTATAGTATTCTTTTTAAATAATAAGTAGATTATTAAATTCCTAACTACGTATCAGATTTATAAGAAATAAGAATTAAACGCGGGATAATTATTTATTTATACTAAGATACTAAGTAAGCGGCCTACTAAGCAGACTCTAAATTTTAAATTAATTATAATCTATTAATATAAGACTAAATATAGCGCTTATTAATTCATTAAAAAGCGCTTATCTAGATCTATAATTTCTAAAAGTTTTAGCTAATTATATACTAAAGAATAAAAGTTATTAGAAGTATAAGAACGTTATATAAAAAATATTAATAAGAAGACCCGAAAGGCCTAACGAGCTAAGTAAGTACGCCTTTTCTAAAAGTGTAGTAATTCCGAATTTATCATTAGCTACATATACAAAATCAAGGTTTTTTAGTATAAACCCAAATAAGCCTTTTATATATATTGATTAATTAGCTGACTATTTATTATAAGGTACTATATATTCTAGGGAATACGGCGCGTAGTCGCTATTATACTGTTTAGCCTATTGTATAAAATAGTCTATCTATGTAATATTATTCAAAATTACTTAGTATACCCGTTTAGCCTAGCCCCGGTAAGGTAATTCTTACTATACGCGATATTAAAGATTTTCTTAACTAATAGCTAAAGTATATATAAGTATTATAAATCTATAAACTTATTAATATAAAAGATAAGACTAACTATACTTAACTCTCTATAAATAAAAGATAACTTAATAATCTTATTATTTTTAAACTTCTTCTTATTATATTCCTTATTAATAAGAACCTTAATAATTTTAGTTTATTTAGAATTCTTAATATAGTCTTTTACTATTCTAGTATAAAAACTATTACTTATTTATACTTAAATAGAGAAGTAATTATAATTAATATAAAGTATATTAAGTTTTAAATAGTTACTTAGTAATACTACTACGAAAGACCTTATTATAGCTAGTTATAATAAAGTATTTAGTATAATATATTCTTTACTAGATTTATATTTAACTTCTAGCTGAAATTATTAAAGAAACTATAATATATATATTAGTCTAATATTTATATATATTATTAATATAGTAGAAGTAATTAAAGATTACTTTATAATATTAATAGTAATAGAGTAATTAGTCTAAATTACTATAAAGTACTTATATAATTTCACTATATATCTAATCTTCTTAATAGTTTATATAAACTTTATAATTTTTAACTTTATTAGCTAATAGTTTTTCTTAATAGCTATTAGCTCTTTTAATAAGAATAGAATAATCTTTATAGTAGATCTAGCTAACTACTTATTAATTACTTTATAGCTCTTTTTAATATAAAAGACTCGAACTTTAAAGCTATTCTTTAAGATATTAAGATTAATCTATATTACTCTCTTTAAATTTAGATATACTAGAGTAATCTTTCTATATAAGGCTTTTTATAAGCTATTAAAGCTAGTCTTCTCTAAGGCCGTAGACTTATTAAGTTTATATATTAAAATATATTAATAGCGAGAGTTACTCTTAATCGGTATATACTTTAGTAGAGCTATCTTTAATACTTAAAGTAACTATACTAGCTAAGTAAAATAGTAAACGCTAATATAAAGATAATTTATTAAATCTAAATAATACTTTAAAATATTTAAAGTTATTAAATATTTTAATACTTTAATAGCTTCGAGTTTATCTTAGACTATAGCTAAGCTAAAGGAGTTAACGCGTTAATCTAATAAATTAATACTTAAATATTCTAAAAAGATCTTAATTAGTAAGATCGAGATATTATATTTTATAAATAGCTAAAATAACGCTTAAAGATTTATTAGATACTTTATAAAAGACTTCGTCTCTATAATAATATTATTAACGTATATACTTACGAAGTCTTTTATAGGGCGTAAGATTCTATTAATCTAATATTAAATATAGGTAATTAAATTTATATATCTTATAATAGAAATATTAAATATTTCTTAATTTCTATACGAGATTATAATTAATAATCTTTAAGAATCTAGATATATACGCTATTAATAGAAAAAAGATATAGTATCTATTATAGATATATATATATACCTTAATAGATAACTAATAACTTTGGATTATAAGAGTACTAAGTAGACGTTAGGTACTATTAAGTTATTAAGCTCGTATATATTAATAATAGCTTAACCCTTTCTACTACTATTTAGTAATAATTTCTAAATTAAGAAGATAAGATAGCTAAATAGCGTTATTTAAGTAATATATTTAAAACGATTCTACTAATATAATTTATTAAATATCTTATTAATAATCTTATAATCTTATTAATTAAGAGAGTAGACTTTAACTTTATTAAATTATAGTCTACTTTACTAATTATTATATAACGTGATTTTTATTTAATTATTCTTAGATATCTTAATAAATCTATTATTTTACTATACTATAAGGAATTTTACTACTAAGTTTACTAATAAGAATCTTATCTATATATCTCTATAAATTATTATATTATTAGTTAGTCGTTCTTTTTTAGCGGCGTTCAGCTAAGCTATTACAGAGTGCTATAGACTCGCTATAAAAGATAATATACTAAATACTACTATAGTAGTTATCGTTATAGTCTTTTTAATTTAGTTTATATTATTTTTAGCGATAGAAGGCTTTCTTAAGCTATCTTTAACTTAATTTATAAAGAATATATTCTCGTAATTAAGCTTATTAAGCGTATCTAGCTATAGCTTTTTAGGTATCTATATAATCTAATTACTATTATTTCTAGTAAGTACTTTATATATACTAGCGTTAACGAGATATATATAAAGCGTAATAGTAGTATAAGTAATAGATTTAAATAAAAAGTCTCTCTTAACTAATATATTAAGCTTAGCTATAAAGATTAAATATTCTAATTATAATAGTATAATTAGTATTTCGCGGATATAAATAGCTTATTAAATATATTATTATTCTTACTAATAGTAAATAATATTAGCTATAGTATTATAGCTACTAATAAAAATCTTATTATTAAAAATATCTACTACTATCTACTCTAGGCTAATAATATTATTTTTAATTAATATATATATCTTAAGATTCTCTATTAGATAGATTTCTCTAATAATTTAATATAGAATAGTAATATTATTCTTAATCTTAAATATATATATTAGTATTATAACGTATTAATCTATATTATATATAGCTAAGCTAAGGCCCTTAATACGTAGTAACTATAATATTTTTATAATTTCTACTTTAAGTAATATACTTAATAACTATAGCTTTTCTACTAGAGTAACGCTATAGTCGGTATTAATATAGACTTACTTATTATTAGTAATAAATAATAATCTAACTTAATATTAATTTAATCTTTTATCGTTAAGTTAATAATTTCTATTATTTAGAATATCGAGTTAACGTTCTTAACTTTAAAAGCTTAGAATATTAGTAACTTAGATACTTAAATAGTAAACGTTATAGTAGGCTTTAATAAGTATTTCTACTTTAGATACTTATAAAGTTTTAACTTAGATTTAAAAGACTTATTATAATTTCGATAGAATAATTCTATTTTAATAAATTTTATAAACTCTTTCTAATAACTTTTTTAATTATTATCTTTCTTTTAAAAGCGTTCCTCTTATAGCTTATCTTCGTAACGATTCTTATCTTATTAAGCTTACTTATTAAGGCCCTAGTTATTCGACTAGCTCGCTTCTTTCTTAGTTATAGAAATTTAATAAGTTAAAGCCTTTAGTTAATAATTCTTCTATTATAGCTATTACCTTAAGGAGCTCGGAGCTGGCGATAGCGAGGGGTCTTCTAAGGGCGCTAACGGCGGCGTCTAGCTGTTAGCGTACCCGAGACTATATATAATACCTTAATATAATATCTCTAGAGATTAAGTAATTATTAGTCTCTTTTTTTAAAGCTATAGTATTTTTCTAACGAGTATATAAAGTCTAAAGTATTAAGAAGAAAGCTATTAATAAAACTAAAGATTATAATATTAAATAAAGACTTTAACTATATTATAAATTTAATATAGTTATTATTATCTTTATTAGTAAGACTATTATTCTCTTTATTATTATTATTATTACTTTAAGATTTTAGATAAACGCGTTTAATATATAACTTTATTACGTCTAGATCGCGCTAGGAATTATTATAATAAAGATATATATTTATTATAAGAGAATACGCGTTTTATTAAAAATTTAGTTTAAATATAGTATAATTAAAGAATCTTAAAGATAGAAGATCTTAATAAAAGAAAATAACTCTATAAAAATCTTTTATACTTTATAAAAAAGATATATATAGATTAAAAATATTATTAATTTAATTCTTTATAATAACTATATCTAAGTTTAAAGTTAAAGTAATAAATAAAGTATTATACTTTTATTTAAAAATAGTTAATAAATAGTCTACTAAGAATTAATTAAATAAAGAGAATAAGATAGATAATAATATATTATTAAATATAAATATATTAATTAATAAGCTATTTAATTTAAAAGTATTAAATATTAATTCTATATTAAGAACTAAATTTAAAAACTCTATATAATTTAAAAAAAGATAATAATATATATTTTTTAAGATATTTAAATTTAAAGACTAAGCCGCTAACGCTTTTAATATAAAAGAGAAGATAAGAGCTAAGATTAAGAAAAAGAAGATATAAGTAATAAAGAAAATTATAAAAAAGAAAAAAATAGAAGTATAATAAATTAAAAATAATATATCTATTTAATTATATTAATATTATAAAGAGTTATATTAATTAGAAGATTACTTAAAGAGCTTAATAATTTTTAAAGAGATACCCCCTTTATTTATATTTATAATATTAAAAAAAAAGAGAGAAAGAAAGAGAAAAAGAGATAATATACTATCTTCTTTATAAAAAAAGTATATAAAAAGAGCGAAGACTAATTCTATTTTAAAGTTAAATATTTAAAAAATATTATAAGAATTTATTTATAATTCTTTCTTTAATATTATATTTAGATTATTATTAATTTCGCGATTATTATTAATTTTAGATAAAATAGAATTTATTTTATATTTATATTTAACTTTCTTTTTTATTACCGCGAGGCTACGAAAGATATTAAAAAAGAAAGTTAAAAAGAAGATATTAAAATCTATTCTTATTTAGAGATAAAAAAGAAAGAGCGAATTAAAGCTTATAAATAATTTAAGATTTTTAAATAAATTATAGTTATATCTACTTATATTAATAGCTATAAAGAGTAAATTTTTAATTAAAAAAAAAATTATTAATACGTTAATTAATATTACTAGCGATACTCTTATTAAGAAAATCTTTAATAAGATTTATCTTTATAATAAAAAGAATTAAATAATATATTATAACTTAAAGAAGATTATAAAAAATATAATAAATAAGATATTTTTAATTTTTAAATTAAATTTAGTAATTATAAATATATATTATATTATAGGGCTTTATATTTTTATCGCTTATAAAGCTAAACCTATTATTTAAGATAGTATACACCTAGAAGTAGTATAACGAATTATAAAAATTATATAATTTAAAGATTATAAATTTTAATTAAATTATTAAAAGTATAAATTTATAAAATTATTTAAATTATTAATAATTTTTAAGAGAAGTCTAAAAGTATATTAATTTATAATACTTATAAAGAAAGTATATATAAATTTTTTAAAATTCTTTTAATTATATTTTATAATAGTAAATTAAAATAAGTAATATAATTTTTATTATATTAATTATTTAATCTAATAGTATAAATAGATTAAGATAATAAAATTATTTAAAAA
>JAEUBB010000434.1:0-10346 GCA_018257885.1 Parmelia sp. 050094
TAATAATAATAATATAGTATATACGCTAAGTATTAAGATCTAAAATTTCGTTTAGTATATAGCGAGATTATAATAATTCTAACCGATTATTTACTAGTATACTACTAATTATTTAATTATATATTTTATATATAGAAGGAATTAATTTTTAATAAGTATAATAAAGCCAGTATTTAAACTAGTAAATATTATAAAATATATATAATATATCTCTCTATTTAACTATTATTATCTATATAAAAGTAAAGTTAAGAACTAGTTTTCTATTACTTTTCAACTAGTTTTTATATAGTATCTAGTTTAAATTTAGTCGTAATACTAAATTAGATATTTAGAAATAAAATCCTCTATCTTCTAATTTATAATTAATTTATTTACTTTATTTTAATTTATAACCGGTATATTACTAGTAGTAGACTAGTTTATAATTAGTATATTATTAGTAATAGATTAGTTATCTTCGCTAATATTACTAGTATTAAGCTTATTTTAAGTTATAGATAATTAAAAAACGCGACTAAAATTAATTAAATATTAGTAGTAAACTAGAAAAAAAGACTTATATATTACTTATCTTATTAATTAGAGTAAATAGAGTTATTAAACGGTTAGAAATATTAGTAAATAATTAATTAATAGCTAGATTAAAATATACTAAATAGAGAACTTAAAAAGATACGACTTTAGAGCTTATAAGAATTTAATACGCGTAAAGGATTTTCTAAAACTAGTAAATAATTAATAGAAAACTATTAAATAAGAACTTACTTAATAGATTATTTACTTATAGCTAATTTTTTAAATATAGCTTTCTTTTTAAACTTTTTAATTAGTAATTTAGATAAAAATTAGTAAAATATTAATTAAAAAGTAATAATTTTCTAATTACTCTTTAATTACTTTTTTCTATTTTTTAGAAGCGCGCCTAGATATTTATTAATATAATATTAATTAAAAAGTAGAAAAATTTTCTACTTACTTCTTCTAAATAGACTTATTATCTTTAAAGTTATCTTTAATTTATATAGCTCTATATAATAATTAGTAATATACTAGTTAATATCTAGTATATAATATACTAAAGATTACGAAGATTACGCTTAAAAGGCTTAAATTTAGATAAAGAAATTAAGAGCTTTTAATTATATTTAGAAAATTATTAGTACTTAACTAATATATATCTAGAATAATATATATAGCTTAGATCTCTCTTTCTTTTCTATTTTTAGAACTTTATATAGAGTATCGATCTATTACTAGTAAGTAATTAATAGAATACTTATTAATAAAGAGAAACTTACTAGATATATTATTATATACTTATATAGATCCGCTACCGTCTTAAATTACTTCTCAAAATCTTTCTTCTAAAAAAATTAATTAATAACCGGTTTATATTTAATAAAGAAATAAGACTTATCTTCTAATAATACGCGTATTAAAGTTTATATATCTTAATCTAAACTAGTTAATAACTAGTTTAAAAGAAATTAAAATTAACTTATATCGATATTATCTATTTCTATATTAGATTATATATAGTAACCGTATTCTCCGTATTTATAAAGTATAACTACTAATTTTTTATTAATATTAAAATAAAAAGAAGAGGAGTAATTTAGATCTTAATTAATTAAGATTTAGAAGTTAGTTTTACTTTCTCTTAATCTTTTAATATTTTATTAGTAATATACTAGTTAAATATCGATATATCTTTTTTTCTTTTAAAAAATAATAAGGAAATAACTAAAAAATAATTAAAAAATAATTAAAATTTTAAACTTTATATAAAAAAGTAAAGTTTAAGTAAGAATTTAAAATCTTAGTTTAAAATTATCTAGTAATTATAGCTTTTCGCTTATATTTAAATATAATAGATAAATTTTATTATATTATAGATATATAATCTAGTTATAAACTAGAAAAGAATAAAATATTTATATATCTTTAAGTATTAAGTAATAATAAAGAAAGAAGAAGAAAAAAAGAAAGAATAAGTTTAAATAATTAATATTCTATAGATAAGCTAGTATATTAAGCTAGTATATTAGTACGGGACTAAAAAACCTTAAATTTGAAATTAAGGTTTGTGACTAGGTAAGCTAAGTGTGACTAGCCAGGTCCACTCCTAACTCGGCAGGGCGTCATGAAGGAATTTAGGCTTTTTAGAGGCGATGTGAGGCTGTGCAGGACTACCGGTAGGGAGTTGTGGCGTTCAGGTAGGCCGATCCTTGCTACCTTGGATGTTTTGGAAAAGTCTGAGGAGAAGGGCGGCAGTAAGGCATTGGAGTATTTAGCATGAGAGGGCGCTGGAAGTTAAGGTAATCATGATATTCGAAAGCTGGGCTTCATCATTTTCCCACATTCACCAACTGATGATTGTACAAAGCTACACTCTACGGAATACAATACTACTTGTACATATCTACAATCAACCGCTGGCCGCTAATCTTACTCTAAAGTATTTGTGGCTGTGTCTTTGTTTTCCCCTGAGCCTTACCTCACGTGAGGCGAGCCTAGCCTTGCCTAGCCGGGGGCCTTAGCTGGTAGGTGATTCCCGAAAACCCAAGGAGGCTAAGGTACGTGTCGTCGATCCTGACCGGAATTTGGCCGTTTCCGTTTGCGCAAATAACAATGAAATACGAGTACTCTAGAATCAAGGAAATCCTTTTGCTTGGCTCTTGGCTCTTGGCAAATCCGCTCTTTGCTGGCACGGAGCAAGCCCTCTTCGTCACCCTCATCTTCCTCTCTCCTTCTTACCGTGGCGAAAGATTCTCGTGAATACATCTCGTGCCCGACTCTTCTGACAGCCTTGTCATCTCTCTCCAGAACACCAGCCCTATCGCCAGTTGTCAAGAGACCCAAACAGTGAAGCACTACCACAAGGATTCCGACCCTGGTTCTCTTCTCCGCCAATCTAGCCAATTATCTCCATTTTCAAGTGCGACTGCGGCCCAGCTGACGACCATCCTCCCGGAAAGAGAAATATAAGTCGAGTGTGGCACTGTAGGCAACCATAAACGCCTCACCCTGAACATACTCCTTCTTAACTCTCTTGCGCTTCAGCGCATTGACGCCCGCTCTTCACTTCAGGTTATGCGTAGGTGCCCCTCTCAAGCCCTAGCAATGTCAGATACATACTGACTGATGATTCTCGATGCAGACAAATACCGAGCAGCTGCCAAGCAAGCAGCCTGGTATAACGAGCACGATGATCCCAATCCCAACTACAACCCCTTTCGCAAGACCAGAACTCGACCCAGCGTTCCAAACCAACTCGACGCGGAGAATGGATTACAACCGCCTCCGACAAATCGCTCCGAGAGCGAACTCACTCATTCGATCGAGATCCAGCGAAGAGAACAAAACCTAGCAGCACTCCAGCAGCCCAAACATGCAGATACAATGCCTTCTTCTTCCCAATCCTCTTCCCAGCCTGTTTACCAGCCTTCTTCTGGAAAGTCCCCGGTGGAAAGGCAGCCGTCAGTGAAAGACTTCAGTCGAGACAATGAGAAGAGTCAAGATTCTGGGACCACAGAGAGTTCTACTGTCGTCGAGTCGGAAGAAAAGCCTGAGATCAAGGAAGGAAAGCCAAGAAGGAGATTTACCAAAAGATTTCCATTCGTTAGCAAACCAAAGAAAGAGGAAGACGGGGAGAAAGCTGAGAACGTGACGAAAACGCGAAAAGGCTCGTCGCTGTGGGGAAAAGAGACTCAGCAGTTCACGGCTGCATCACAATTGAGAGCTACGCTATTCAACTCTTGGATTAATGTGTTGCTGATCTTCGTTCCCATTGGCATTGCCGTCAACTTCGCAAACGTTCCCAAGGTTGGGGTTTTTGTCATCAACTTTATTGCTATCATTCCTCTTGCCGCTATGCTAAGCTATGCAACCGAGGAGATTGCTCTACGGACTGGAGAGACGATTGGAGGATTGCTCAACGCAACTTTTGGGTAAGACTGTCGACACCTGGCTATACACAGCCGTCGCTAACAAAACAATAGTAATGCTGTCGAGTTGATTGTGTCCATCATTGCGTTAGTCAAGAACGAAGTGGATATTGTGCAGGAATCCCTGATCGGCAGCATGTTGTCGAATCTCCTCCTCGTCATGGGAATGTGCTTTTTCTTCGGAGGTCTTAACCGCGTCGAGCAGCATTTCAATATAACGGTCGCGCAAACAGCTGCAAGCTTGCTAGCTCTAGCTGTTGGGAGCTTGATCATACCTGCAGCTTTTCAGGCTTGGGCAGATGGACTTCGTAAGCTTTCAATGCAAAGTTTGTTTCTTTACTTGCTAATATCTGTTGTCAATCAAAGAAACTGTAAAATCGGCAAGAATTACGGAACTCTCACGCGGAACCGCTATCTTACTTCTTCTGGTCTATGCAGCCTATCTCTTCTTCCAACTCAAGACCCATGCAGAAATGTACAATTCGCCCAGTATCAAGGTTGATAAGCGGCGGACTAAGGTAGAGGAAGGCGACTCCATTAGAGGAATTGCAAACATAGGTGCCGGGATCTCGGCCTCTATGGGTGGCTCAGCCACTCAGGAAACGCCAATGCGACAACCAGAAGAGAAAGAACTTCCTCAACTGAGCAAATGGGTGGCTCTTTTCACCCTTGCTGCTTCAACTGCACTTGTTGCCATCTGCGCTGAATTCATGGTTGATAGCATCGACGCCATCACCCAGGGTGGCAAGGTCTCGAGAACCTTTGTGGGGCTAATCCTCCTTCCTATCGTGGGGAACGCAGCGGAGCACGCAACAGCAGTGACGGTAGCTTGCAAAGATAAAATGGACCTAGCCATCGGAGTTGCGGTCGGATCAAGCATGCAGATCGCTCTACTCGTCATCCCTTTCACCGTCGTTCTGGGCTGGTGCATGGGTAATGCAGACATGAACCTTGCCTTTGATGGCTTCCAGATTGCTGTGCTCTTCGTTGCTGTGTTACTGGTCAACTATCTGATTCAAGATGGCAAATCCCATTGGTCAGTCTTTCAATCCAATGTTTTCGATTTGCTCTCCTGACAGTGTTGTAGGCTCGAGGGTGTCCTTCTCCAGGTGTTGTATATGATCATTGCTCTAGCAGCTTGGTAAGCCTTTTGCTTTCCCTTGCCTTTCGGTGTCCATTGACAATGGATAAGGTTCTATCCGGAAGACGATCCATCGACCCTCAACACTAGATGATATCAGGCCGGACGGGAGGGTCTACATTACAGTGACATAATGCCCTCGATGGCATCGTACTGCTTGCACATGATGCGTTCCTGTCAATATGCGGCCAGACAGCAAAGCCCCGGCCGCGCGGACACTCCAAAACGCGTTGATGGCGACGTATTGCCACATTGCGGTAGTACGACATTCTTTGACTTGCACTACACTCCGACAACCCTACTCCCCCCTCTTCGGTTAGATACCTTCCTTTGAGCACTTCCGGCTCAATACTCAACGTGTTCCAGGCGAAAGCCGTACGAGCTTTTCGGTTAGTATTCTTATTTCGCACACTACGACACATTTCAATAGATGTGCTGCACCCATATTCACAGCGACGGTAAACAAGTGGCGAAACAAAATGCAGGTGGCGGATTTATCTACGGCATATAGCATTCGAGAAAGGCCCTTGGCTCGTGGCGTATGGCGCAAACTATCGTGAATGGCTGTTTGGCGAGACGAATATTGACGAAAAACGAGACCTGCCTGCCGGCTTTTTCATGTACATATATTTAACATGTGTGCACAGGCAGCTTTCCGAGTTTGGAACAATTCAAAACATGCGAGGGTCAGAATCTGAAGTATCAACCCATACGCGCATGCTTTGTTTTTTGGTGGAAAGAGTAGATCTACAGGGGTCTCGTCTACTGACTAGTTTTTGCATACTTCCCGAGTAATCAACCATCATTCCATATCAGTCTCACCTAAGAGGAACCTAGGAAGCGGAAGTCCTTGTTGCGTGAGTACGCGGCTGGATTATGTTTTATGCGTGACTGGTGCTTGATCTTTCTACTGTATGGTCTTCTGGATTTCGGTGATGGATTTGATGGGATGGGGTGAAGAAGGGATGGGTGAGTGGGTGTGGGGTGGCTTGCTCTGTTACGGTTGGTGAGGTAATTGGAAAGAGGTTAATTGGGTTTTGGGGCATGTTGATGGGGGATGGGTGACGCTTTGGCTATCTGCTGTAGTTTGGAGAACTAGGGGGAAAGAGGTCTGGAGGAGAAGGTCTGACGATGGCAACGGTTGGGTATGAGGGTCTGGAAGGTCTGAGAGTGATGTTGCTGTCAGATGCTTTGGAGACCATTTTGAAATGTTTGAATAGGATCTTTGGGAATGACTGGGGAAATTTGTGCAGGCTGTTCGCGGGTCGAAAGGCTGGGAATCTAATGTATGTTCACATCTACCAGATATAGGGAGGGGCAGGAGAAGCAATCCCAGAATCTGTTCGCGTTTGATCATTCATTGTCGTGACTATGTAGTGGGGCGAGGGCCTAAAACTTGAGGCCTTACCTTACGCTTCGTCTTTGCCTATTTTCGCATTCTTCCCGTCCACTTTCTTGACCTTGAGCGCTTTGACATCGATCCCGTTGATGGCGCGCACGTTGACGGACAGTTTGCCCTTTGTCCATTCGATTATGTCGCCTAAGGCGTCCTCGAACTGGTTTACAATTTGCACGCCGCAGGTCGAGCAGAAAGAGTGCCGGGCTAGCTTGGTACCGAATTGGTAGCTGGTGATATGGTCGCTACCGTGGAGGGTGACGTTTTCTTTTGGGGGGTAGAGCCAGAGGGCGGCATTCTGGGTTGCTTTTTAGGAACTGTACTGTGTATGACATCGACGGTTAGGGCATGAAGGAGGACATACCCGGCTACAGATGGAACAGTTGCAGGAGACTAGTTCAAGCTCTTCGAGTGGCTTGCTCTGGAGGTCAAAGGTCACGGCACCGCAATGGCAGGATCCGCGATACAATTTGGTGGATTCGTTCAGGTCTGTTACCTCTGAGCCGTTGGGTGCTATGTAGGGGGGGTCGAAACTGGCGCCGTCGAAGGAGCCGATTTCCAGCTTTTCTTCATCAAAGTCTTGTAGGGTGCGGACCTTTTGTCTTTGTTAAAAGGGTATCTGGAGTCTGGATACGATGGAAGGTCGCGCTCTCACGTTGATAAAGATTGATGGAGTTCCGGTTGGTCTTTGGCCTATGACTGCTGTTCCACATGTTGGACAGAACTTTGCTGTGTCAGTAATGGACTAGGTGGTGTACAAGAGACGTAAGGCACGACTTCCAGCCGCACCTTGTGGGCCATGGTCTTGTTTCCGAAATGATAGTCCTTCAATGTACCGTCACCCTTGTCCACTACAAACAGATCACTTGACGAGGGAACGGCCCAAAGGTAGCCTTTCTGCAATGGCCTTCAATCAGCACGCCATAAATCTTTTATCAAAAAAAAAAAAAAGTGACGAGACCTTTGCGCAAATGCTACAGCCACATTCAGAGACCTTTTTCAGCTCGGGAAGCTTGACGGAGAACTTGAAAGCACCACAATGGCAAGCTCCGTGATAGGTTTTAAGCTCTTGTTCTGCCATGTCGAGTTTTTTTTGTATATACTACAGATAGACTGAACAGTATTTATTTAGGGAAGACAAAAATAAACAGCGAGAATGACTCAACAAGTACAATTCACAAAGTACCTAGTAACGTAAATAGTGGGAGCCTGGATGAGCGGTTTCTTAGGGCTTGGCACCTTGGCAGCCCTACGGGAGTACCGGACATGGAATCCTTCACCGCTTATTCTTGTGCGACTTCACAACAATTACGTCGGAGCGGCCATTCTGTCCTTACTATCTGCCCACCCCATCTCTCGCTCAATATCAAAAGAATTTCACTACTTCCGACCATCTAGGAGACCGCTGGGAGCTCGCGCGTTCAGTCAATGTATCGCAAAGAGCGCGTCTCAGCGGGTAATATTGAGCTCCTTGACATGGCCTCTGTGGGCGTGCGAGGCTTACCAGTGTCGTCACACCATTCATAACGACCAGGTGTAATAAACTCATACAAAAAGACCATGTTTTTGCAGTCTTCTGTCTCCGGTCTCAGACAGCTCTTCTCCACTGCTCCCTCACCCCACACTTCAAGAGGCCAGCGCCAGCTTGAGTCGGTCACCGAAGAAGCGCATACCTACGATCTACTCTACCCCGAAGGCGAGGCATTAAGGCAAGGACAACACTACGTATATCCCTTGAAGCAATGGGATCCTTCATCCGCCGCCGCGGCCGCGAGCAGCTCAGACGACCGGGGTGGTTTGGACATACAGAGTCCACGAGATATCCGAATCATCATAGCCCAGGATGCAAATGCTCTGTCGTCACAGCCTCGCATCCTCTACGACTCCCACCCTCCACCGCCAATCCCTCAAGCACGCAATGCTACGTTTCCAGAGGCCTCTAAACACAGCCACCGAAAGGGTGGCTCTTTCACGGGAGGGGGCAGGAGCAGTGACAACGCGAAGGAACCACATACTGCTCCACATTCTCGACAATCTTCCTTCTCTCAAACGGCGCACTCCATATTCACGTCACCAACATCGCCTCTTTCTCCAGTGAGTGAGCTTGGTGGCCTATTCAGCAACGCTGGCAGACGCAACAGTACTCTAAGGCCTGCGACCAGTGATGGCGAGACTGCGCAGAGCAAAATAGCGAGAGAAAGCCGAGAAGAGACGGAGGCTCTGCTGGAGTGTATGTTTGGCGCTACAGGGTTCCCGTCTATTTCCAGCACAAAGCTTCACGTTGGACCTCCCAAAGTATTGGACTCGGAGATTNGGTAAGAGCCCATTATCAGCTACAAGAGATGCATCGTTCCCGACTTCGTTTCCAACAAGAAGGACGCCCCTGACTCGATCAACGACTGCTGCAGATCTCAAATCAATGTCAACCAATATCGAATCTCGCGATGCAGATCTCCAGCCTCCGCGTCCCACCAGCTCTTCAATACTGATCACTCGGCTTTTCGCAATCGACGCTAAGGAATCCGCTCATTATACCCAAGGCCGTGACGAGCCAGCGAGACCAGCCCGAGGTCCGCCACGTCACGAAAGCGATCATGCGGTAGCACCCAGTAGGAGTAAAGCCAAGCAGCTGAAGACTCCAACATATGCAGTAGCTGTTCTCCTCCAAATGCCAATACATAGGCAACGGCCACCTACTCCGTCCATGCAACCATCCATACCGCAAAGGTCGAGTCCTATGGGTTTCGCTGCGATCAACACTCAGTCGTGGCCACGAGAGGCCTCTCAGGTCAATGGCATCGCCGCCGACTCTAATCGCGATATCGAATACGTTATTGCTCATTGGACTATCTTGATTCGAGCGCTGTCTGCCCTGGAAATCGTTGCTCGCTGCAAAATCAGCGATGCACTGGTCAAGCAGCAACTCCCGTACTTGGATATTGTGTCCACCGAAAACCCCAAGGCTCCGGATCCAGGATCAGGCATCAAGGCGAACATGGTGAAGCCACCAACACAGAGAACGTTGCAGCTTTCTGCTGGGGCGTTGCAACAATGCTCGATTGTACAAAAATCCACTGAATCAATCGGAAATCGGGTAGCTCTTGCTTTGAAGACTCGCAGAGTTATTGCAGGCCAGCCTAGATGGGGTATTTGGAGAGAGGAAGCCCGGTTGGTAGAGGCGTGCGTCGGAGGGCGAGATCAGAATTTCTTTCTCTTCAACTTGCTCACTGCCTTTCTTGGATCTCACACCCAGTGGTTGGAGTCTCTAGGCCCGAGCCGGTACAGGCGTCGACATGCAAAGCATTCTAATGACGTCAATGGTGAAGTGACTGCAATACAACACCGTACCGTCATAGTGTCACAGGACAAGATGACAGCTCGCCGACTGATATTCTTGCTGTCTGCATTCCTGCCTAGCGCTCATAGGAAGCTAACCGCTGATGGGCATAATCAATCTGATACGAGCTGGTCAAACGCTGGATGTTCTCAGTCTCCCCCTTCAGGCATACTCATGCAACGACGACAGTCCTTGCGTAGGACGATGAACCGAAGGAATGGGGAAAACCGTGCCGCTTTTAGTGCCACCCCCCATGCAAGAACTTTCAGTTTATCGGGATCAGACCTGGCACCGGGTGATGATGCTGTAGCCGAGGGTCTGAGTATCCAGCATCGAAGCCGAAGAACGTCGGATGCGCGGTCGATCAGGAGTGCGGCTCTGCCTATATCGTCTAATGCGTCAGCGACACGAAAAAGCAGCACAACAACGACTGCGACCGTAATACCTGAACCTGTAATTGATCCTACCCCCATCCCTGCTACTCACTTCTCGGTCCATTCAACAGACTTTCGAATTAACACG
>JAEUBB010000435.1:6771-31664 GCA_018257885.1 Parmelia sp. 050094
CCTCCTCCTCCTCCTCCTCCTCGCGCCTTCCCGCGCCGCCTTTATTAACCCCTTTCCGTGACCCCGCGATCCGCCATCCACCGCCCCTAATCAATCATCAACGTCGTTACTCCCCATCTATTCCATCATTTCCTGTCGACGGTCCTCGCTCTCTGACCCTCTCTTCGCCCATCATCTTCGTAGAGTGGACGCGAGAGACGGATGAAAGCCGAGTGAATAGGAGATCTGGTGGAGGGCTTGATGCTGGCGAGGGTGCGTAGACGACAAGCGAAGAGACACCTAAAGAGAGAGGAACGAGGTCGTCAGTCGCGACGAGCGATGAGCCCGATTTTGCCTCTTGTGTGATTTTCCTTTGCAGTCAGTAATTGTCAGAACCCTCCTCTCCTTTCTTTCTTACTCTAAACTCAAGGCTCCCGATAGTCCGCCCCCAATTCTTGGACTGTCAGTCCGGACGGTCCAAATGGACTGGTCCAACAGGACGGTCCAGCAATATTCCGGACGGTCTGGACTAGCAGTTCAAACAGTCTAGATGTGATAAATATATTCGACCTAATATTCGACTAATTCTCGCACTCGACTACCTTTTGTTAAGGATTAAAGAGTACAAATATCTTCGGAAGCGAAACGTGTACTTTCTGAGGCTGAACGTAGAAGAAGGGGCTTTGGATGCTTTAGATAAGGACTTGGACTGTCAGTCCGGACGGTCCAACTGGACTGCTTCAACCGGACGGTCCAGCGATATTCCGGACGGTCCAGTGGACGGTCCAGAAGGCTGGACGGACTGCGGACTACTTGTATAGCTTCATTTTGGACGGTCCAGACCTGTTGGACGGACCATCCGGACCATCGGGAGCCTTGTCTAAACTTTTATCCCGTCTTCTATCTATCTATCTATCTATCTATTCCTCTCTTTCCCCCCCCTTGCACCTTTCCACACTTTTCCTCCCGCGAGTCTATAATATAATCCTCTGTCCTGTCCCTCACCTCTATCTATCCATCTACCAACGTCGTCAACCTCTCCAGCCACGCTCCAGCCTCGTATCTTCAACTTTTCCCCTCGTCATCATACATACAACATCGCTGCACCCAAAAATACTCCCTCCCAGTCGAAAACCACACGCATCCACTCCTACGCCGTCCCAGCCATGACCCGCCACGCAAGGCCTTGGGGTCTCCGGTCGCTTCCAGGACGATCGCCGAATGCGTGTGTCTCGGGTCGGGGGCTCTAGTAGGAACACACGTATCTACGTACTCGTCGCTTGCGACGCGGTTCTTCGTTCCCGACTGCCCTTGTCGCAAACTCACAGTTCGATATTTATTCCAAATCAACGTGCTCATTCCACTCGGTCACTCAAATCACATCATCGCATTGTGCGTTCTCAGCAGTGGTACCCGTTCCCGCGGCTCCTCCGTTCCAACACGGTGAACGTGCCACGTAGGGCCAACTTCGAGTACGTAAGTCGGTAGAGGAATCCATGTACGACGCGGGGCGATCGAGTCCCAGGAAAGGATAGCTGTCTGATTTTAGGGATTGGAGATGAGTTGAGTGCAGATGACTTGATCAGGTGCTCGTGATATAGCTGGCTATAGTTAAAGAAGCAAGAGTTAGAGTGCCGGCAAGCCACGCGAGGCCTACGGGAACCAGAGCGTTGAATGTGCCGGAACCATCCTGGCGACTTTGCATTATCCTACGGCGTCCGTCGGAATAAGGTACCTTGCACGTTACATGTAGCCCATTCAGAAACCGACCATGTCGGGAATCTCGCCGTCGTCCATGTACCATCAGACCGGGTCTCAAACACACTGTACACAAGAATGGTCCCACAGTCAGCAGGTGAGCCAGATTCATGATACCAAGCGGCAATGCCGAAGAAACAGTGAGCTAGTAACGCGTTAATTTGTCTTCCAAGCGATCCACATCCTCGGCGTAGTCATCAATCCCCAAAACATCACGAATCAGAACTTCACATCTTCACAAATACGCCATCTACCACGACTCGCCACGAGTCATTGGCGGACTAGGCTACTCCACGCCAAACCGCGAGCGAGCAAGCGTTCCGTCTCTTGACCAAATACTCGAGGAAAAGACCACCGTTGTGCGACGACCAGAAGCCGCTGTAGAAGACTCCAAGCCCATGCGTAACGTCAATCATCTCCCCTGCCTATTCCCCTTCTTCGATATCCTAAAGAACCAAACGTGCCACCAGAGGCAAAAACGATCCTAGACAGCGGTACCCTTGCCGTTCGCAGTATGAGATGAGTGCTCAGGACCAGGAGCAGCTCGGGCCGTGTTGGCGGGCGATTGACGCTGCAGAATAAAAGAAGACGACCATAAAGTAAGCGTATGCTTTTACAAACATACATGGTAGAACGCCCATCAGCGACCTTCGGCCTAACCATGAAGAACCAAATACTGAAGAGTACCATCGGACCGCTGTTCCGTTGATCGTCAAAGGCGACGACCTCAAGGTTCTTGGTATCTATGAGAATCAGGACAAGGAAGAGATGGACAGTCTAACCAGCATATGACGAAATCACTCGCAACAGCGTCCCTGATTTACCTACCTGGGCTCCAAACTGGGCAAAAAAACAGGACTTCGGATCTCGTGTGCTGAGATCGGGCCATGTGGACTGTGTTTGTTTCAATTTATTTATAGCTTTAAAGGACAACAAAAATTAAAACACTCGACTAGCAGAACCGTCCTTCTCCCCAATTTAACCCAATCCAATTCAATCTTACAACCCATCCACCAAACTCCACCACTGCCCAACGCCCATGACCAACGCATCCTTAAAACGAGCGAACCAACACGCTTCAACACAACAGAATCAACCAATCAATCAAGCAGACAACACCCATTCCACCAACCAACCAACCAACCAGTCCCTCAGAAAAAGCAGACAGACACTGAACTCGTCATAAACAGCCTTCCCCACCCTTTCATCCCCTTTCCCCCTATTCGCCGTGCCTCAGTCTAATCACCCCATCAGAAATACCTAACCACCTTTCCATTCCTAAGCTTTCTTTCAGCCGCAGCGGGTGCCGGTGCCTGAACCGGCGGCCTAGCAATCGCAACCGGTTGCGCTTGAGCTGGAGCTGGAGCCTGAGCAACAGGTGCCGGCGCCCAACCAACGACCTTTCCATTCCTGAGCTTTCTCTCCGAGAGCTGAACAGCCGGTGCCTGAACCGGCGGCGCAGCCATCGAAACCGGTTGAGCTTGAGCTGGCGCTGGAGCTTGAAGGGCAGCAGCAGGCGGCAATGGCGAAACCGGCTCTCCAACCTGCAACTCCATATCCTCGGATCCATCCTCGGACCCCTCATCCCCACTTGCGTCTGTCAGTAGTCCATCCGTCAGATCGTCTGACATCCATCCTTGCACGCCTCCGTCCTCTTCAGCAGCCTCCGCCGGCAGGGCATCGTCTTGCACCCCTTGCACGCCTCCGTCCTCTCCAGCAGCCTCCGCCGGTAGATCATCGACATGCTGTTCACCAGATGCTCCGCCTCGACCGCTGACCCCTCCGTCTCCATCTTCCCCGCCATCGCCAGCCTCATCATCATTCTTGTCGTCATCGTCACCCCCATCTCGTAGAACCTCCTGCCCATCATCATCATCAAACTGTGGAAAATAAACCGGAAATTCCCGATCAGGAAACTGCGCATGTTCCGACCTCGATAGATGTATTTCTGCAAATATAGGATCCCAATTCCCCGTCGACATATTGTTGATTTCGTTCCCGACGTAATAAACCAGATTCTCATATTCGAATCGTGTCCTCCCGTCGTCGTCCGAATTTGTATACGTGTTCGCCACGCGCTCGCGGTGCGATCTGAGAGAGTCCCAGAGGGCTTCCAGACGTATCCGTCGCCCAGGCTCCTTTTCAAGACAACGTTTGACCAAATCTTTTAGCTCTTGGCTGTATTCCGGCTGCTTTGTGGTTTCGATGTCGACATTGTCGTCATATTTGATACTCATATAATCATGATATGTATTGAGGGTCAGCATTTCGAACATTGTCGCGCCGATACCCCAGACATTTGTAGAAGCCGACAATCTGTGTGCACCTTTATTGGACGGGTCGTAGGTCTGTTCCTGCAGACAATATTAGTCATATGCATAACCTTGAGAATGGGTGAGGTGCACTCACTGGCGCCAAGTAGCCTGAAGTCCCAAAACCCTGATGTAGTAACGGATTGCGATTGTCATCGTCGTTGGTCATGACAGCTAAGCCGTAGTCGCCCAACTTGGCGATTGGGAAGAAAGGGAATTCTCCCAATAAGCTCTCCCGTCCTAAGAAAACTGTTCATGTTCAGTGATTGTCTTGGTAATCAAAGGGTGGTATGAATGTCTTACTGTTGCATGGTTTTATATCTCGATGCACAATTTCGAAGTCCGAGTTGCCAATTGTCACTCCCCTTTTCATGGTCATAGCTGCCTCAACCAAGTGGTAAAAGGCATCCCACAGGAACATTTCCGGCAAATGTTGCCTATAAGCACGGTTAAATATATGACTTATGCGACAGGCATTCCGGTAGTAACGAACCTGTATCTGCGATACCTCGTGATAAGAACCGACAAGTCCTTGTAAGGACAATACTCCATATACATCCGGTGTTTGTAAACGTGCTTGTACCGTCTGTAGTTGAAGAGACGAGGTATAGCCTGACAACGTGCTTTGTTCAATTTGCTCATGATCTTCACCTCGCCCGGTACTTTTCTTGAATTTTCATCATTCTCCCATTGACTTTTGGCATATGCATCATCCTTGATCACCATTTGCTTCCGCGATTGTTAGTTTTCCACACGCTGTGCAACAAGTGCGAATACTCACATTGAGCAACTCGCCGTTATCCCCTCGAAGTTCCCAGAGCCCTGCTATGCCGTTCCCCCCTTTACCCAGAGGCCGGACGGCGACCCAGTCTTCTTCAAGACCAGAACTCGACCGGATGAATTCGACGGCTCCTTCTACGTGCCCCCATAATTCATAGTCCTTGGCCCCTGAAATTTCTGTATAAAGGAAATCATCATTAACGTCGTAATTTGAAGGATTTTGGGAATAGCAGGTCGAAGTCTCGCTAGTGCTCGACCCTGGCTCCGCCTGGCTCGGGTCCGTTTGGGATGTTAAGGGATTCAATTTCAGCTGTGGATGTGGTTTGCTTTGCAGCTTCGGTTGCTGCGGCGGTACTGGGTTAGGCGGAGAAGGATGTGGTCCAGCCTGCGAAGTTTGATAAGATGGACCAGGCCGGGCTGGCTCCTCTTCATTATTATCTTGTGGATTTTGCTGGGTGCTTGGATCGTCTATTTGTGGTTTCTGCTGCCTACGTTGATGCTTGTTACTGGGTCCGGGAGCCTCCTCAGGCTGCCTTACTCGTTTACCTATAGCCATGGTTGCTGGGGTTTTTTCATGCGTAGTAAAACTTAATTGAGGAATGCAAGGTAGATTTCTCGAAATCAGAGGCCATGTTTCTCAATAATTTGCTAAACTAGGGGAGTTCGACAGATGAACAACGGTTCTATTTTGGCACATTTTTATCAAAGCCTTTTTTTAGAATAACAAAGAAATGCCTAAAAGACAGATTGCTGCACAAGGGTCCCTCGATTGGGAAAAGTAAGCCTTTCATATCGGGACAAAGGAGAGGGAAATTGCACTTTCGAGTGGATTAATCGCGGACAGCATGAAGTGGTCAAGTGCATCGCTGGATACTACCTGAGTGTTGGATTAGTCAATGTACAATCTTGTGCAGTCCTTAGTATTTCAGCACAGGAGAACTAGGCAAATGGGCAAAAGCTTTGGAATATGATATCGCCAAGAGCCACCCAACAACGCTGACGATTTGAGTGCATCAGAAGAATGAGAGCGTAGCTCAAATGTTGCTGTTTACTTGCTAGAGGTGAAAGGCATGGTCCAAAGCCGATGGCCTGTGTCTAGTGTGGTGACAGCCGTTTCTTAGTCGACTGGAGTAAGAGTGCACCAAGCTGTAATATCGCCCTGTAGCGTCTACAGGCCTCCAATCCCGGCTGTGGCATAATCTCGGAAGCTGCGTTTCAAGATGCAAAGGTGTCAACATCATCAAGAGTCGCGTGCGAACCGGCACCTGGACACAAGGACGGCTTCATGAATTTCAACGGTGCCTCAGAGCCAGGCATTCCAGGTGCTGAGTGAGGTAGGTTCCTGATCCCCGACTAATAGTCTTTACGGTTTAGTTCACCTCATCGATGATCCAATGTGTATCTTTTTGGGAGATGATTCTTGCATGTTGAGCTAGACGACATCAGTTCAGATGTTACTCAGAAGTTTCTCAACCAAAAGGCGCATATTCTCAGCGGACGAGCTTTGTTCGTGCAACGTAGATCTAGGCCGACAGGGGTATTGTTGACATCCTAAGAACTCTTATCATGATAGCGGTCACTGGTATCCCCATAAGCAAATGCTCGGAGCCGTCAACTAGAAGTGATAGCAAATAATTAATCTCCTGCTCAAGTGTATTTCATGATCTGAAATGCCAGGATGAATGAAAATAGTAGCCTGTTGCCCCCCACAATCGTAATCCTGGTAAACGGAGCACCCAGGAGTACCATGATAAGATCAACAGCACAAATCCACTAATCAGAAGCTCTACTGTCAGATGGCAGCTAGCAGTACTTGTCTGTTCTCAACTGATAACGGGTGGGGAAAGCCAGGATGATTAGGCTTCCATAGCCAGCCGAGCCTCTCATTGATCCGCTCTCTGTTTGTTGGTAGGTTTGAGAGTAACCTCGGCTTTGTTAGGTGTAGGTATTTGGTCACCGCTAATCCCACGGAAGGAGAGCGTCACGGAAACCAAGAGCATCTTGGAAAATTGACTGGCAAATATGACTTGGGGATGCAGCGCTTCCAAGATCGGGAAGCAAGGAACTAGCTAGTGAAGAGGGGAGGATGCCAGATGAACGGGATGGAGTAGTCGGAGCCGGAGCCATGCATTTTGTTGGGATCCTGATGCCTAGAAGTTTGCGAGGTAGAATGATGTGTGGCATGATATGTCCAAGACCATGCCAAAGACTGTGGGTGGATGTTGCTTTATGGGCGTAGAGTATGTTGAAGTCGTGAGGTAAATGAGCTGTGGACTGTAAGTAGCCTCCACAAGGTATTCTATACTTTCCATTCTTTCTTTGAGCGGGTGTCATAGTAGGTTTGTCTAGCTATATGCAGTATGGCTCGATTGAGTTGATGGGGTCGAGTGAGCGGGCCATGTGAAATCTACCAGATCGTGTGCATATACTAAGGATTTGTGGGGTTCTTGGGGTTCTTAGGATTTACCAATATCCTGCCATGATTACCTTAATTTGTCTTGATTTTACAGGCTACCAGACCAGCCAGACTTTCAAACACCGTCAAGTAGAAATCACACCAAGTGGTGAACTGAAGTGGTGATTGGGGCAAGGCGGCTAAATGACATCACCCGTGGACCCTATTTGAAACCTACTTTAAGTTTTAAGACTCGGCGGTCAGAAATCTAAAAATCTAAAAATCTGGAAATCTGGAAGCAAGTGCAAGCGCGTTTGTCCCTGCGCCTGCCCCGTCCCTGACTCTAGTGCCATCCCCAAGTTTCCCAACGAATCAGCCCTATAGCAAATAAGTCCACCCCAACGAAACCTCACAAAATTGTTGAAGGAGCTGATGATTGGGTCAATTCTTCGATCATGAAGGCCCTTTTCGCTTCAATGCATCAGGCTCCCACATATCGACACCGCCAACGAGATCCAAAGAAGCTTCCAGCTCAACTGACTAGTGAAGCTGACCATTCACATCATCGGTCAACTCTCCGGTCATTATCGGCCACTTTCCAAGTCCATCCATGACTGTTGGGTTGAGCCGCAAATTCTCACTTCTCACTAGATACTCCACAACTACGGACCACCTTACCTTGGACCACTGAACACTTAATAATGCTCACCTCACCCCTCGCTCCTTCCACTTCTTACCTCATCTCTCATCCTTCCTTCCTACACACAACCTCTCGTCACTGAACATCACTTTCCCTCAACACTCCGCCTCGACACTCCCATACTTCTTCCTCATTCTGATCCGAGCCTACGAGACACTTCCCTTCTACACCCATCCTCTTCCCTCGAGGACTACCTACATCATAACCTATACACTATGCCGTCTTCCCAACCGGCAGCAGGTCACCTGGCCGTGAAGCCCGAATATCTCTCGGCCCAGCCATCGTCAGCAGCAAAGAAGCAGGAACCGAACCGGTCACAATCATACAGGCCTAACAAGCCTCACATCACTGACAGTCCCATCACAAGAGGTTCCAACCCCTTCCATGCTCACACGTTTTGCTGCGGTATGCTAACGGCCCTTCAGCGAACTGGTATAAGCATGTCAACTGGCTCAATGTGTACCTGATCGTCGGCATTCCGCTCACTGGCTGCATTATCGCCTTTTGGACACCTATATATTGGCAGACCGCAGTGTGGAGCATTATCTACTATTTTGCAACGGGACTTGGCATCACCGCAGGATACCACAGACTTTGTGCGTTTTGACCCGCTCAGATTGGACCGACCACAGCTAACTTCGCTCCAGGGGCCCATACTTCATACTCTGCCACCTTGCCCCTAAGAGTTTTCCTCGCTGCTGTCGGTGGAGGAGCTGTAGAGGGATCGATTCGTTGGTGTTAGTGTACCCGCTATCATGCTATTTGTCGAATAGCAAAATGCTGATAAATACTTAGGGAGTCGCGATCACCGCGCACATCATCGCTATACGGACACCGACAAAGACCCTTACTCTGTGAGAAAAGGGTTACTCTACAGTCATTTTGGCTGGATGTTGATGAAGCAAAACCCCAAGCGAATTGGCCGCACCGACATTAGCGATCTGAACGCAGATCCCGTTGTGGTATTCCAACACAAACACTACTTGAAAGTCGTCCTCTTCATGGGTCTCATATTCCCCATGCTCGTGGCAGGTTTAGGCTGGGGTGATTGGTTCGGCGGCTTCATCTATGCAGGCATTCTGCGCATCTTCTTCGTGCAGCAAGCCACATTCTGTGTCAACTCCCTGGCCCATTGGCTTGGTGACCAGCCTTTTGATGACCGCAACTCGCCTCGCGACCACGTCATCACGGCTCTTGTGACTCTGGGTGAAGGATACCACAATTTCCACCACGAATTTCCTTCCGACTACCGCAACGCCATTGAAACGTTTCAATATGATCCTACCAAATGGAGCATTTGGATGTGGAAGCAAATGGGCCTGGCATACGATCTCAAGCAATTCAAGCAGAACGAAATCGAGAAGGGCCGCGTTCAACAGCAGCAGAAGAAGTTGGATCAGAAGCGCAGCAAGTTGGACTGGGGTGTTCCTCTCGACGCCTTGCCCGTCATGGAATGGGACGATTTCCAAGACCAGGCAAAGAATGGCCGAGGTCTCATCGCTGTTGCTGGCGTCGTTCATGACGTGACGAATTTTATCAAGGAGCATCCTGGAGGAAAGGCTATGATCAATAGCGGCCTTGGCAAAGATGCCACCGCCATGTTCAACGGTGGTGTCTACATGCACTCAAACGCCGCCCACAACCTCCTCTCCACCATGAGAGTCGGTGTCATCCGTGGTGGCTGCGAAGTCGAGATCTGGAAGCGAGCGCAGAGGGAGAACAAGGACGTCCAATTCGACAAGGACGGTCAAGGCCAAAAGATCATCCGCGCCGGCAACCAAGTCACCAAGATCGCAGAGCCTGTTGCCACCGCAGGAGCCGCGTAGTTGGCTCACCGCGTACCCGCGCTACCAAGGAAATGGCACCTACCAAAGACATGACGTCCATGAACAGATCCCACATGCAAAAGTCCATTCCGCAAGGCGTTTGGAGCTAGCCCGGCTTGGAACGAGACCATTTCACATGTATCAATTCTCGATGGCGATCCGCAGCGGAGGACGATGACGCGTGAGACGGATACTCTCTGTAGATGAGACGTCTCTTTCTGTACATACAAGCCAGTTGCAGCGGCCGTGCTCCTGCAAATTCGTTACATAGATTAGTGGCTTTTGATTCGGAATAAAATAATAGGACAGTTGTAACATCAAACTACTTTGCAAAGTCTGCTTTCAAAGGGTCGGATCGCATTGAGTGATGATTCATTCACATTTTCTCTGCTTGCTTATCTGTTATAGCCAGATGACATGCCAGAATGATACCGTATTACAGCGCGAGTGGCCTTACTCTACAATTTCTCGTCTGCCAAACTCATGCCCACGTCCTAAATCTCGCCTCTCTTCAACCCTCCACTCTTTGTGAGCACCTGCCCCGTCAAATAGATACCCCGCCACCTCTCACTCTCAACAACGCAATCCCACCACCATACATACATCAACGCGCCCAATCAATCCAATCCATCCAATCGAATCCACTCACCTCCCCTCCCCCAATCGATCACGCCCCCTCCAACCAACCCCGCAAGCTGCGCTCCAAAGCCTCCCCGTCCAAACCCCTGCCAATGAGCACCAATTTGCCTTTCCCTTCTCCACTTCCGCTTTCACTTTTACCTCCGCGTCCGCTCCCGCTTCCGTTTCCACCCTCCAACTCCTTCATCTCAAACACGTCCCTGACGCCCTGGACCATCTTGACCGATAGGCCGTCGGACGTGAAGAGGCGGCCTTTGAGTCTGTGGATTGATATTGCGTGGTTACATTGGTTTTGTGGGGAGGAAGAGGGAAGGGAGGGGAAAGCAGGGACGACGGAGTCCCAGAGCAGGACGCGGAGCCAGGATTCGAGGGCGTCGAGTTGGGGGGGTGTGAGGCCGGCCGGGGGNGGTTGGGGAGGGGTGGAAGGGAAAAGGGACGTACGGGATCGAGATGGCTGTGCCCTTGCCCTTTGCTCATTGCGTCGAGGGAGTCGACGCCGTCGTAGGCGTGCAGGTCGAGCAGGAAGCTTTCGAGACGGGGTACTTGGCTGTACTGCGTTTTGTGGATCTTGGCTAGGCCATTGATAGCCGTGATTCTCGTTTCGACTAATTGTAGTTGTTCGGGCGTGACGCTGTCGCATTTGTTGATGACGATGGCGTCGGCGTGGGAGATTTGCAGGTGCGCGGTGGTCATGTGCATACTTTCGTGCTCTGCGTTGTTGTTTTCTGCTATGGGTGTCTCGTCCAGGCTCAGGAGTATGTTCTTTGCGTCGACGAGCGTGACGATGCCATCGAGGTAGATGGTGCTGCCTAGGCCGTCGTCGACCCAGAAGAGCGGCGCGAGGTTGCCCGGGTCCGCGAGACCGGACGTCTCGAGGAGGATGTAGTCAAAGGTGCCTCGGCGCGACATGAGGGATTCAATCGCGTTGATGCCCGAGTCCTTGATGGAGCAGCAGATGCAGCCGTTGGCCAGCTCGAGCCACTCTTGCGTTTCTTGGCCATCCTGCGTGACGGTGAGGGCTCTCTCGACGTCGGCGGCTGCATTGGAAGGACCGATTAGGAAAGCTTGACAGCTGCACTGCTCGAGGGGAACGTACAGTCGCCGAACTCTACATAGTATTAGCGATGCAGTGGTACAGAGTGGGGCATCGAGGGTGTGTTCACGCCGTTTAGAATGACCGCAATCTTCTTCCCATGTTGCTCCTTGAGTATGTGGTTGACCAGCGTCGTCTTGCCTGCTCCCAGGTAGCCGGTAACGATAGTCAAAGGGACCTTGGCCGGAGACAGGTCCTGCAGTTGTGAAATTATGGGGTTTGCCGCCGCCGAGGAGCTAGGCTGAGTGATTTCCACCAAGTTTGGTGGTTCTTCTTCATCCACAAACATCATTTTCATCACCAACCCTCTTGCTTTTGTGGCTCCTAGCATGCACAACACTTCAGAACCAGACATTTTCTCACTCATCATGCCTACTGATGCCAAGCCGGCAGGCGCCGACATGCCGACTGATCACGTGCAGCACCCTGTCGATCACAACGCTAACGAGGAACCTGATACAACTGAGACTTCTGTCAAAGACCACCCCACTTGCGCTTGGTGCAGCAAGCCAGCAAGTGACTGCTCAGGGGAGTGCCTACATGCACTACCCATCTCCCCTGTCACTACACCACGCAAGCACTATCAAAAACATATAAAAAAACGCATCTTCGACACGAAAACCCTCAAGATGGTGTCACCCTCAAACTCACCACGAGCTTATAGCCCTCCACCTGCACCTGAAGTGCAGTTCGCCGGCACGCAACCACCTATAGTAATCGGTGAGCCCGGACCTATCATCCACGAAGCCGAAGATACGGCAAAGCTTGATCAAGGAGCAACAAGGAGGATTCGCCCTGGCACAAAGGCCGCTGACATGGCATCCGGTCCCCCCTTGGTCCCCCTGAATCAAGTAGGCCCATTTGCTGCCATTACAAGCATCACCCCATTCGGGATCCAGATTCTGATCAACACACAGCTCGACTCGCCCTTTCAGCTACAAGAGCACCTCAAAGCCCTCCACTACAAGCACACCCGCTCCCCTACCGATCTCACGCTCACCGTCCCCCTCACACACGAAACGGCCATGCTCATAGCCACCCCACCCGCGACCGTCGATCGCTCCCTCTGGCTCTACGAGCTCACTCGCTTCCTGACCCAACACGCCAACGATCTCCTCGTCGCCCTCCTGACCAAGATCGACCCTGCGTGCTCAGCAGCCACATGTCCCGAGATGCGCGCGTCAGAATGGCAATACCTGTGCGCCGTACACGATACACCCAAAGCCTGCTGCGCCGTCGACTACTGCATCCACACTCTCGACTGGGCGGGTGACATCCTCACCACCATGAAGCTGTTCCCGAGCCGCATGACGCTCGGCCCGCCAGACAGCCCCAGCCACCAGACCGCCGTTCGCAACATCACAAACGTCATGAGGCGCGTCTACCGCATCTTTGCACACGCGTGGTTCCAGCACCGCGAGGGCGTGTTCTGGCCCGTCGAGGGGAGCGGAGGCATCTACACGCTGTTCAAGACCGTCTGTGATGTCTACGGGCTCATCCAAGAAGACAATTACACCATTCCGCCCGAGGCCGAGGGCTTGCCATCCAAAGCGGAGACCGAGCACCAGCGTCAGGAGAAGACCGTAATGAAGAAGACGGGCGATGATGAGGGCGAAGACGACGCCGGTGCGGGTCAGGTTGCCGGCGCGACTACGAGACGCCACAAGCATACCCCTTCCGTCGGCTCGGCCGTCGGCACCATTCACGAAGGAGAAGAAGACGAGTCGGAGTCGCCTCTGAAAGAGAAGGGTGGGCCTCTGGCTCAGATCTCGAACGCGGCGGAAAAGAAGGAGGACGTGGCGGCGAACGAGGCTGCTACTCAGGAAGTATCACAGCCGACAGGCGCGACACCTGAGGAGAGCAAGAAGGACGAGGGAGGAGAGGAGGCCGGGGAAGGCGCAGATGATGGAGACGATGCCGCGTCCGTTGTCACCGCCATCCATGATGGTACGGAGAAGGATGCAGAGACCGAGGAGTAGTCGCGAGTGTCTTCGTCCATCGGCACAGGGAACAGTGCTTCCGGGGTTTCTTCTTACGTCCAGAGACCGAGGAGTCGTTGCCAGCATCTTCCTCCATCAGCATAGGGAACCGCCCTTTTTTTTTTACTTTTCTTCCTTCCAAGCATAGCCTTTCGCGATCTTCTTCAAAGCATAGCATCAGATACCCCACGAAGCGGGCGTTTACACCGGCGGCATTGTACCATAATCATTCGTCTTTACAAGTGCAGATAGTTCTTCAATCAATCAAGCAAGCAAGCGGTCTTTCGATATCCAAGCGTGCAATTTTGATCTCGTCATGAGTTTCCAAGAAAAGAAAAAATCTTTGCACAGCAGCTCGTCCATCCCAGCATCTCATTCGCTACTTTATATTCTCACCGTGCGTAACAAGAACATCGAGCAGAGAACAGAACCAACAAGCAGCCATCTGCTCCGCGTCCCGGAAGCAGCGTCACCGCTCTCTTTCATCCATTCATCCACCCAATATCCCCCAACCCCACACCCCCCACCCTCCATCAAATCTTTCCCTCTCTCTTCATCTCTGCATTCAGCACGCAAACCAAGCAACACTCCTTAACTCCCTCTCCACATGCCCTTTTTTCTTTTCTTTTCTGTTCCCTTCCCTTAGTCCTCTTCCTACTTCCATATTCAACCCAGTCTAGCCCACACTCACAGACTCCTCCTCCCATCCCATACCGGACCTATCACTCCTACCCGTCGGAGCATGCTTTTCTCTTGCCTACCTACTCCCCCGCCCGCTACGCACGACTACCGCTCGATCCTCTCGTAGCTTTCCAGTCCAGTCCAGGTGCCGCGTGTATGTCATAGTGACGCGCTGAGTTGGTGGATATGGGTGTGGTGTGGAGGTTGGTGATGCGGAGAGAGGGGCGAGAGGGGGGAAGGGAAGGGAAGGGAAGGGAAGGGAAGGTGTGTCTATATTAGATAATAACGTCTGGTTCGAATTGCTGTGGCCGAGGGGGAAGGAGAAAGGAGGAGTCTGGCGCGAGGAGGATAGCAGATGGATACACGATATGTCGTCAAGGAACGAGTACATATGAATGGGACTTCGGTTGTAATGGGTAGAGATGGGATATCTGTGTCAGGAGATCAAGGTTATGCGTCTGGAAATTTGACTAAAGGGACTTCTTGCACCGGAAATGGTAGGGAGGACAAGGTATTATGGTTTCAACAGTGCGAGAAACAATGTAGGAGAGTCATCAAGGAGAGGAACCATTTTCGTGATTTGATTTGAGACATGGGCTTTCATCGTTTTTAGCAGCGAATGATTGAGGAGAGGATCCCCAAATGGTATTTCCTGTGTGAGATCTCCTGAATATCGCAGATCGCAAGCCATCCTCCTCTCCAATTGCCAAAGCATGTGTTATGATCCCATCTAATGAAAGTGGCTTCCATATAAGAGCCACCTCGAATGCCGAAATTCTTGACGCATCTGCCATCAGCACCTCGGTTTCATGTCTTTCCTCAAGTACAGAATGCTCTCTCCACCAAGCTCCTCCTTCCTCGCTCACTTCCCACTCTTCCCGCATGTTCCGCCTCCCTCGTGCTCATGGTAGACACAGCCGGTTCTTCGATCTGGATCGCGAATCTTGGACTTCGCGCAGAGCTGAAACAGTGCTTCGTAGCATTCAAGCACGAAGTCCTGGTTTCCGGCGTCCAATTGCTTTTTGAGCGCACTTTTACGGGTTAGAAAGTACCCCGAGCTTGCTAGGTCTTCGAGTTCTGCATCTTCACCCCATACAATGCCCTTATGTATGAAGCTGTCGACGATGTATGAACGAATAGGGTCCTCCGGTTCTGTCTGTTCGTAAATTTTCTTGATGAGCCTTCGTGGAAAGAATCCGTATACACAGGTTTGTCGACCTCTCAGCCGGTCCATGAGCGCGTTCTGCAAGTCGGGTATTTCCCATTCACGTGCTCTCAGATACAGGTCAACGTACAGGTTGGCCTCTTCCTTAGCGACCTCTTCGTCGTCGGTGGAGATAGCCCTTAGATTCTTGCGATAGAGCCAGCTGATCAGAAGCTCGAAGAGTTTAGGGTCCTCCTTTGGAAGATTGATAAAGTATCGACTCAAGACTAAGTTGTTGCGATCCTGGAATTTCTTATGGAACCATTCATACTGGGTCAGTAAGGCTTTGTGGACGCTGTAACGTTTGGCTTCTTGCCCAACATAGACTTTGATCGTGTCGCCAGTCAGGTGGCTTTTCGATTTTGTTAGTCTTAATGGAATTAAGGAACACAGGGTGGTGGTACCTTGAGAAATCCTCGTCTGAAGTGTCTGCCATCTTTGCTAGCGCCGTACAGCTCTCGCGCGTCAAGTCTGCGAGGCAGATTTGAGCAAAATTAGGAGAGTGGCGATCAACGAGAACGTTGATTCGAGCGCTAAGGCTGAGGTGCTGCGTTGGCGGACTTGGTTGGATCTTCATCTGTTACTATGAAAAGATACATGATATATTGAGGTCACTGACATTGGGTAATTTGCTTTCTAAGTCCGTGTACGAGCTTCGAAACACATGCACTGCTAGCCGAGGATCCTAAAGACTTGCAAGGGCCTTGAAACTCTGAGGGTTAAAATTTGAATGCTTGAAGTGAGGTGGATTTCCTGTAAGGTAGAACTGGTGGGGCGATTCGAAGGTGAGCGATGCGAGGTGACAATAACATTCATACCACAAGAATGAAGGACCAAGGACTTGGTTGAGACCAAGGACAATGATTGTCGTCACAAACCATATAAAAGGAAGCGAATGGAAACTCGGTGTGAGAGATTAGTCCATGGGTTGGGGGTCGAAGATTGAAAAGTGAGAGTAAAGGTGAACAAGTTGGTGAATTTGCGGCTGCAGTCTGAGAGGAAAGGGAACTTGCAATCTGCCAAGCAGGTTTGCATGTCAGTAGAAAAGGCTTCGGACCAGAATCAAGACCAACGCCCAGATGCTGATCTGCCAAGGCATCTATGTTTGCTAAACAAGACGTATGCAGACATTACTTCTTGCGAAGCCTTTCCTTCTTTATTCCTGCCCAACCAAGTTATCACCTTCCCTTAGCCCTTCAACGACCAGCTCCTCTTGCTCAGCTCGGCGATAAATATCTCTCACATCATCTGTAGTATGATTCAGCGCAAGTCACCCTCAAAAGAGCTACAAGATAGCGTACCAGTAGTAGTCTCAAAGTGGCTGGTAGCATCGTAGCTCTTCGAAATGAAGATATTATCATTCCTTCCACTCTCTAGTGGCTCATAAAGAGGAATTGGGGCACCCATAAACCTTTCCTCGATCTTTCCGAGTCTGTCAAAGCCGGGTTGTAGCTCAAGGTGGTGGTTACTTGAACCTTCGGCAATCGTAGAGACAATGGCGATGTAGTAGCCTTTAGGGCAGACATTGTGGGCAGAAGAGACAACGGCAATGTAGATATCTAAGAGTATTAGCTAACCACAGGAGCAACTGATCTCTCAATTTAGATGTACCATTTCTTCGGCCGACCTGCGATTGCGGTATGATCAACTGAGCAGAGTCGCTATTATCCGTGTTTGCTACCGGATGCGTGAGGATGCAAATAGCTTTGAGCAAATGTGCGACGACCTGGACCTTTCCAGGGAAGTACGATGGGTCGGCAATAATTTTCTTGGTTTTGGTGGAGAATTTCATGCCTTCGCTGTCCTCACCCCTTTCCCGCATCGTCGCTTTGATGCCTGAAACCTTTCCATTCTCATATTCAATTTCGTCGATGTTCGTATTCAGCATGTAAGTTCCACCGTAGATGGCTGACAAACGAGCAAAGCCTTGCGGCAACTCGCCGAGACCGTATAGAGGGTAGATGTAGGGAGATTTCCCATACCGGGCCATCGAATTAGCGTAGAGCCGTATTCTTACGACCGTCTCCTTGGCGGCACCTTTCTGGTTGATATATTCATCAGTCTGATACAGAGCCATTGAGTGGCCAATGAAATCGCGGGTAGTTGCTTCGAGACCGAATTTGTCGTAGACTTCTTTCATCGTACAACGGTTCAGGTCGAGACCTGCAGAACCAGTCAATGGAATGTCCATTTAGAGGGCTTATGGCATTTGTCCTTACCTCCATACGTCGACGGATCGTCCTCCTTGAAAGCCCCAACCCACTCAAGAAATCTTTTTGCTCTCCTCTTCTCAAACAGGCCCATCAAGGGTGACCGTAATGCCTCGCCTGCATCTGACGGAACTTTCGCCACCGTCGCTCTTGCACCGCTCCCTTGCTGCACATAGCTCCCTGCAATCTGCTTGAATTCGAGGTATCTTGTAACGTCCGTCGATACCAGGATGTTCGTCAATTCACCATTCGACATGAGAAGCTTCGGTACCAAATCCACGTTCCAATCATTGACTCGGCCGTACTTCTTCCAAGGCTCTTCGCCTTTGGTGTAATTGCCGTATCTTTTGAAAAGCTGTTGCGCCTTAGAAAATGGTAAATGCAGTAGTCTGCTGTGGTACGTACGGCTTCAATATTCAAGGAGGCAGATTCACTAGATTCGATCAGCAACGATCTCCCGAGAAATACAATGAGCGACGGACCCTCCATAGTGGTCATTCCGATCAATGTGTAACACTTTCTTTCCCTTTACGCTCATGACACTGTGGCCTTGGTCAGCAGCAGCTATGAGCTACATGCAAGGCCTCAGACGTACCCTGAAAGCACACATTCTGTCAAGCCTGATATTCAATCAATACCCTGTGTCTGCTGCCAAGGTGGGGCCTCTTTACCTGTTCCAAGTACAACAACGTCATATTCTGGAGCAACTTCATCCATATTTGTAGTCAAAGATTTCTGAAGTACAAAGAGGCTATCCACGAGTCTCTAGAAAGAAGCAATAGGAGTGGATGTCGTAGAACAAAGGAGAAGTCGAATGACGCCCGCCAGGAAGCGGTAGGCGGAATACAGAGGTCGGAGTTTGGGAACGCCAAGCCCGAACCTTGGCGGCCAACAGGGGGGGTGGGAATTGCGGAGATCTCTATTACCGCCTTGCAATGGGCAAAGAATTAGAGTGTTACTTGCGAGGTGATTTGATCGTCGATGAATAAGTGATGTTTATTCTTTAAAAAAATTCTAGCATTCCTGTGTAATTGCTATGACCTAAACATCCCTCTGTAAGAAAACCGATGCATATTGAGAAAGTCAAGAAAGAGATCCATGCAGGCCTTTTCCTAGAACAATCATTAATCTCTAGATGTGCATTCTAGCTTATGGAAATATTGATTCATTTGTTGGGAGATTCGCCTTCTATGCCTCAAGTGCAGAGGCTTTCTTGCTTTGATGAAAAGATTTTTATACATCTCGTAAAGTTCAATCAACGAATCAGCTGACAATGGACCTTATGGAACTGAGTTCACTGCTCTAACGCTCAGATTCAAGTTCACATTGTGGTTGATTATGTACATATACTATGCTGCTCCTGCTGCAGCTCGAGGCTGTTCCTCAAACTCTTCTTCATCCTGGGCTCAGTCAGCATATCAGATTCAGAGAAATACCACAGCAATTACATACCTCCAAAGCTCTTGGCTGGTATGCTGGGGTTTCCAGATCAGCTTTAAGATCGACTTCAGGGTCGTGCTCGGCCACTTTCCACGCTTCTTCCCACGCATACCAGCGTTCCGTAAGAGTGTGCTTTATCTTAGATTGCGTTGCCCGAATCTCAACACAGTATAGAGATCAGCCTTTGTTCTAATTGTAGCTCAAGATATGTCACGCGTAGCTCGAAGGCAGCCTGCGTCGCTGGAAACGCTTACCGTCAAATCACGCTTCCTTGCCCCCAAATCTCCGGCTTTGACGTACAATCGTCTTCGCTCCTTCAATTCTGTTGCAAGTCTGTTCCGCTCTTTGCAGCATATGTACCATAGCGAGTGTAGATCTTCCCAAGACTTATGCCGCAATTCCTCGACGGTCCAAGCGCGACCTATGGGCGGTGGCAAACCGCTCTGCTTGCCATTTTCCGCTGGCTTCGCCGGTTTAGTCAATGCTTCCCTGTCTTTATTGAAGAACTCCCACAGCCCATGGTTCGGATCGATCTTGATCTTTGATGTTCTGTCCGGATCCAGCACCGGCTGTGGAAGCGGCTGCTTCGACATGCCATTGGGGTACCTAGTCCCCGTCCGCCGTAGGGCCGATTCGCCCCTGCGAGTATTCCCATCACGTTTCTTGACCGCGCGCACGGAGAGATTTGATGTTGTTGAGAAAGAAGATTGTTGTTGTGTAGATTGGGGCATCGATGCCATCAAGGGCGCGAGGAAGATGGGAGGGTGACACTCTTGTGAGAAACCCGAGACCCTCCATGAAATTGGAAGCTGACGTGTCAATGAACGACCAGACATGGTGAGTCTCAGTCAATGATGCTAGCTGTAGGTAACCAAAAAGTGAGTAGAGGCTTAAGAGCTAGCTAGATCCAGCACCCGATAGACGCGCTAAGCGCGCCTGTACATAGCAATCAAGCTCACTTTTGGGCGACGCAGTAGGCCTTTAGCGTAGAGAAGTGACAGAAGGATCTTTCGGCCATTATGAATCGACAAGGTAAGACACAATCTCTTCATTCTCTGCATCCTTCCAGGCCACCATCAACTTCAAACGCATTCACACAAGAGCTTATGCACCCGTCTGAACATGCCTGGAACACCTGTGGACGAAGAACACCCCTCATCCAAAGTGAAAACTGGGGGCGCCAGAACAGCGAAGAAGCCTAAAAGGAGGAACATTCGTTATCTGGATTGGTTGGCTGAGCAGGAATCTGTGGAGTCAAAGTTTCCCGGGGTCAAGCAGCAGGCTCAAGACTTTGAACACGGAAATGGCGCCAACCCTGAGGCTGCTCAAGAAGCAATGGCTCCTACGCACTCTGAGAATTCTCCGAAAATCTCTACTTCGTTGGACCATCAAATGAACGATGCATCCCTTGATAATCCTGGAACCGCGACCGGATTTGTTTCCTCCCCCGAGAGTCAATACAAGGAATCCTCCTTTACAGAATCAGATACACCTGCAACAAGCGACGCGCTTTGCCCAGAGTTACATATATCCACGACAAGCAGAGTTCCGGAAGACATTTATGAGTTTCAACAGGGCCAAGAAGAGCAAAAGGCTGACGACTGGCCATCAGACAGTATACGCCCAATTACGCAGAATCTGCGATATGGGGGATACCCCGCCCAACCAGCACCCCAGCATCGAAATACGCCATTAGGATCTGGAAGGCTACAAAACACGTCGAAACTGGGTGCGCCCGAATTCCTGACATCTTGCATTCTACAATGGATCGCTGACGCTTTTGAGCTCCTTAGGTAATGGCACGAACTGGGGATTTGGAGCACCTGCAAATGGCGCGCCGGGACTTCCCAGCGTTCAATCGAGCCAGACAGGTACAGGGACATCAAGCTTTGCTCAGAGAGTCGGCGGTTCTCAGCCCGCGGCACCTCTAGACTTATCGTAAGTCTAGGACTCTACCTACATTGCTCGCTGTATCCTAGAGCCTTCAAGAAACAGTCTGAAATGTGCTGATCTAGCTACATCGTCTAAATAGCGAATTCCCCTCTTTGTCTGGCACGTCTCAACCTCAATATCAAAACACAAGCCAGGCTATATGGGCGAATCAGCGAGTCGCTCAGCAGACCCCTGTTCAGCGTCCGCAGCAGTCACATCCAGTAAGCTCGCAAATTCAGCAGCAGCATCAGCAGAACCAGGATCAGTCGCAGAGAGGGAACGATGAAGTTTATTCTGCATCATCTAATCTGCAAAATTCATTGGATGATCATCGCTACGGTGGCCAGACCGGAATCGGTCAAATGTCGACATCTCGACAGCCTCAGCCTACAAGTGTCGATGATTTTCCACCTCTAGGTAGGAATGGTACTGATGAAACCGACAGTGATCGAAGAAACATGATGCAGAATGCTGGTTTCGGCGCTTTTTCAAATGCAAATACTTTCTCATTACCGCAAGATCAAATACAGACACGCCACGGCTTACCCAGCGCTTCAAGCAGTCAAGCGAACAACACCCGCTCTTCCTCCGTGGCGGAAAGACTTGCGTCGCCCAATGGCATGGGGTTTGGAGGTAAACATGGCTGGAAATTCAGGCAGTCTACACAAATCCCACTGACTAGTAATCAGCTTCCTCCACTATACGGTCGCCGGTTGAATCGAACCGTCAAGGTCAACCTGGGATGCAAGACCATGACAGAAGCGTGAGCTTTCTTTGCCGTGCTTCAAGCTGAATCGCATTGCTTAACTCGCCAGATAGAATGTATCAACGACGCATGGCAACACTCGGAACGAGCACACCATGAATGCATTACTAACCAATTTCAACGATTCACATTTCCCACCTCAACAGCACACAAGCCAGCCGCAGCAGCCTTCGCAAGGACGACAAGATTACGGAGCTAGGACTGGCGACTCATCTCGATCCAATCATACCCCAGATCGGACACCATTGTCACAGATGAGCGCAATCGAAGAGTTTGGTCTACCAGGGTTTTTAAACACGATCAGCAATGATAATCCCGACGTCGCCTATCTCGCAAGGGGTCAGGACCTGACAACCCTCGGCCTTAATCTCAACTCGGCAGAGTGTGTCATCACCAGCTGCAGGAATGGCGCGCAGAAGCTGACTGTGTTGTGCAGACCTCTCTATCCCACATTCGCTGGACCTTTCGCCGACCCAGGTTCGAGACCGATGCAAGTGGACTTTCGATTACCTGAATGCTACACCGTGGACAATATCCACAACGTGCGGGAGAAGATTCCAAGTTTTTCCGACGAAACTCTCTTCTGGATTTTCTACACCCAACCGCGAGACATCCTACAGGAGTTTGTTGCCACTGAACTGTAAGTACCATACGCATGTCTACAAGTCTCCTAATGACAGAGTCCTCAGAACGGGTCGCAATTGGAGGTTCCACACAGACCTCAAAATGTGGCTGACGAAAGACGTCACTCTTCCAGAACCCATACAGATCAGCCCCGAGAAGGAACAAGGAAGCTATGTCTTCTTCAACCAAATGGCGTGGGAGAAGGTCAGGGTACGTAATCGAACTCCTTCCCGTGAGGATTCAATGGGCGCTAATGGAGGGCAAAGGTATCGAACTTTGAGCTACAATATAAACAACTAGCACCCAGCTCATCACGTCCAAATGGTCAATGATCGTTTTAGCGAAGGCGTTCGATGGGCGAGGAGGATGACTGTATCCTCTATATTGCTGGCTTCCGGAAGCCTGAGCTTAGAGCTTCATCCAATTACAGCTTAGCTTATCAATCCCATTAGAGATGACGTGATGGGCAAAAGAATTGTTGTTTCCCATACAGCACTGAACATGCTACCTTCATCATCATCATCAGCAGCAGCAGCAACGAGCTACTTTTCCACATTGCTTTCCTTTGCGTCGTTTCCCCAAGCTCAATTTCCCCCACCATGCTAATCACGCACATCACCATCCACGCCCCACCTAGCCCGATCTCAAACTCCACTCACCCCTCCACTCCACCCACCCTAAACCTATACGCGTCCTTGCGGTCCAGATACACGACCTTGTGTCCCAAACCCGCTTCCTCCATTGCCTTTTTAAAATCGGACAGCGGGGACAGGAAGACGTCATAATCGCTGGGTTGTGTAGCAGTATTGTCAGCATTGTTATGAGGGGAAGACAGAACGCCAGCTCAACTCACTCATAATGCACCGGCACCACCTTCTCCGGCCCCACCAGCCTGACCAACTGCACCCCCATCCCCGCATTCATCGTCACCATCAGCAACGGCAACTGCGGACTCGGAATCGTGGTCCCGCCCAGATGCACGAGCATGAGGTCGACGCGCGGGTAGCGCTGCGGGATCTGCTCGAGCTCGGGGACGAGCAGGGTGTCGCCGGAGATGTAGATGGTGAAGGAGGGGTGGAAGGGGGACGAGGGGGAGGGGGAGGTGTGGCCGAGTTCGAGCATCCAGCCGTTTGTGGGGGGGACCTGGGGAGGAGGGGGGTTAGAGGTTGTTTGGAATGGATTGGGAAGAGGGGAGGGGGGGTTGTGTGGGTGGTAGGATGGGAGAGGAGGGAAGCAGTAGGGAGAAAAAGGGAGAAAGGGAAATGCAAAGCAAAAGCAAACCAAAGCAACCCAAACAAAACAAATAGGCTCAACTAAACAAAACAAACCACCACTCACCGCCCCAATCAAATCATTCACCTTGCCCGCCACCCCGCCCGGCCCCGGCGGCACATGCTTCCCCGGCATGCCCGTCACTCTGATCGCGGCCCTGGACCCCTTGATGCCGACCATGCACTCGTCGAAATGGTCGAGGTCGTAGATGGCCGTAAAGGCCTCGCCGGGCGCCTTGGACGCAGACGCGAGGTGCGATTTGGCGTGCGGGGTGGTGATGATGGGGAGGTCTGGTGGGTTGTTGGTGGGTGATGGGTGTGAGAGGGAAGGGAGGAAAAAGAGGGGCCGGAGGAGGGGTGATGAGAAGGAGGGAAAGGAAAAGGGAAAGGGAAAAGGGAAGAAAGGGGTAAACTGTGTTCTTAACAGGCGACTGAATGAAAAAAGAAAAGAAACGAGCCCACATACCTCGTCGCAGCGACGCCTCGACTAGCTGGTCGAAATGGTCTCTACCCACCACCCAGCAAATCAGCCTCCATCTATATATCCACCGCCCTCCCTCCCACAATGACCATCTACAACAAACCCAACCAACACCACCTCCATTCCAGCAACCAAAAAAACGCAATGCACCATCAAGACGATAAAGAAAAACAGAACCCGGACAAACTCACGCATGATAATGCGACAAACACACCAGATCGATCCTGGGCAGATCATGCAAGTCGACCGCCGGGTTCGTCTGCCGGGTGGCCGTGACGCCGGGACCGAGGTGGACGTGGTCGCCCGCGTGTAGGAAGTTCTATGGATGGAGTGTGTAAGATTGTGAAATGCTAGGGCAAGAAGGGGGGGTGAGTTGTCCTGATGAGGTTGAAAGCAGTGTTGGAACGGCACATAGAGATATGAGGACAGATGAGACGGAAACGAAACGAAAGGATAAAAGGATAGGAGGAGAGGAACAGAGACAGAGATCGCAACAGAAAGGAGGATAAAAGGACAGGAGAGATACCGGATCCGTCATCAGCCTCACGCCCTCCCACTCCCTATTTGTTCCACTCGTCAGTCACAAAACACACACTCTCTCTCTCCTCTTCCTTCCCTCCCTCCCTTCACCCCCCACAGCCAACCAAGCATATCTCACACCCTCATTCCCACAGACAGAAAACACAGCGACAAAAGCCCCCTTCCTCAAACCACCACCTCCCATCCAACCAATCCACCACAACCAATTCCCTCCCAACCCCCACGATTCCCCTCTCTCACCTACCTTCCCATCCACCCACAACAACTCACCCAATCCCATCTC
>JAEUBB010000436.1:0-13377 GCA_018257885.1 Parmelia sp. 050094
GTGCAAGCGCCGTTGGGTGCGTTGGTAGGTGGGGATGTAGTATCGGGTGGTGTTGCAATGGTCGCAGAGGAGGGGGGGGCGGTTGGGGCAGGTGGAGGGCATGATGGGATGAGGGGAATGTCTCGAGATTGTGGGTGCGGTGGTGGTGATGGAAATGGAGTAGGCGTAGTTGTGGTACGGTTGGTTAAAGAAGTGGGAAAAAGTGGGATGAGTTCTCGCGTTTAAAGAGGGTTGCTGGACGGAAAGGGGGTGAGCGGTATCATGGATGTGTTGACGCGGTGACCGGAACGCTCAGACCAAATTGCCTATTTCAAATTTTGATGTAATTATACGGAGTACATCTGGGGAGGTCCGAGCACACAGTATCCTGGCCCATCATCTTCTTGTCTTCCGTCTCCTTTTGACAATCGTCTGTCGCGGTAACGTCAACCGTCACAGCAAGTCTATTCGTATGCTCCATTTCCCCAACGAGGTCAGACACTGGTAAAGCTAAATTCCTCGCGTTGAGAGAATGGAATCACATGTAGACATGGTGAATGATAGTCGGTAATGAAGCTGCAGGCATCAATGCTTTGGCTGCTGACCTTGGCTGGCATGACATTGAATCTCGCTAAGCTGACACTGGCGGCGCCATTGTTTGCTTTTTGTTTTCTGTTCTAGGCGTCTTGAAAACGTCGAGTCTTGAGCGGGGATTGATTCTCCTTCTCGATCAGTTTGCGGTTTTTTGCCGAGCGTGGTGCTGGCAACCCCAAATTGAGTCTTTGAACACCTACGCCACAGGTTACCGGCGGTATCACTTCCTCACCCTCGGCAAGCTTGACCCAGGCAGTTGATGGTCTTCGAATTTCCGGTCCGGTGTAGCCATAATCAGACTGGAGTATCTTTGTAATGTTTCCCGAGCCTCCCAGCCTTTCATCAAAAATGCTCGGGTCCCGGTGGCTTTCTGGGAAAGCATTTTGCTCGCGCAGTTCGAGGGCCATGACGAAGTCGATAGCTGATGAGAGAGTGGTAGTGACAAGGTCGTCGCTGTTGTATTCGGGAAACATTCCTTGATAAAGCTTGGGTTGAATGCCTTCGAAGCTGATTGGCGCACTTAATTCTGGTTGAAGGTTTGTACGGAGCAAGTGGACTACTCTCTGTGTACGTTCCTGGCTTGTCAGATGATCGACGATGATGATCAGAGCCCGAAAAATAGGTCGGAGTGTGTAGTATTCATTCTGTTTTTGATTAATCCCAATCGGGCCATGATTGTCGTTGTATAAATGGTCTTCAATCTCCGTTTCAGTCGAGCTGGGTTTCTTTGAGCACGACGGTAGAGTGGATTCGACATGGTCGCACCATGCTCTGTGGATGCCTATGATGTCTTCGACTGTTATTGCCGGCTTATCAGACGGGATCATGATAGAGATGAGCTTGGCGACGAAATTCCCAAATTCGATGTCAAGATTATGATGGCGAAACCACTGCTCGTAGATGGTGTAGATGATTTCATAACGGATTGCTGAATTGTTGGAATAGTCTCTGGCGTGAGGTTCCAGGTGTGGAATCACAGAGTAGACCGCTGTAGATTTATTACAGCTATCCTGAATGTGTTCAAGCCTGACTGGCGGATTGGGTAGGCAGGGAGTGAGAATGAGTGGATCTCTGCGATTGAAATACTCTCGACACCATCTGTGATAGTACTCCTGGTCATAACGAAAATGATGAATGATCTCTTCATTGGTCCTCTTGGGGCGCTGCATGATTCGACTGCCGGGAGCACAAGCCCGCTGCTGGCGAGGTACGGAGATGTTTGGCTGTGGCTTGGCGTGTGCTAGTACTTGGTTCCTCCTACTCTTTCGAATCGCTCGTGGAGGTCTCGCACCTTGAGTGCGCAAGTCCATTCATGTTGCTTACACAAGGCGCAATCCTCGGGGCGAAGACCTGAACTTCTCATCAAAAATACTGATAAATTTCCCGGAAATGCGACTCATTATATTTCGAGAATCGAAATTTGAAAGAGATTTTTAGGTTTTCGCCCCCAGGAATACGCCTCTATGCATGACTTTTGACCCACTCTCTTGCAGATTGCTTGCGGCTCACAACCATTACGCACTTGACCGCTCCCTCCAGAATGGAAGGGGTTTTTACCATTAGATTCGGTGTCAAATTGATAATTTGGCTTTCGTTCCGCAGGTTTGCCAGTACTGTGTGACCCATTTTCGTACTAAATGGCTCGGCAATTATTGTATTCTCGAAAAAGATCTCTCTCATATGCTCTCTTTTGCTCTTATAACACACAAGTCAAAGCGTAACTCGGTAATCTAAATTCTATACATCAATACATTTTTTTGTGTCTTTCTCATCCACGACCAACTACCCAGCTTGAAATACCCAAACAAACCCATAAAATCTCGCACCAAGAACTCTGGCAAGCATGTCTAGTCAGTCAGATTACCCGTTTTGTGGTTGCGGTCCCAACTTTACCACCGCTATAGTCGAGGAACTGTCAAGAGTGGGGAATGATAGATTGCTCGGTGATGAAGATGATGATGACACTGAATATACTGAGGACCAAGAAGACGCCTATGCCGAGCTAGCGAAAACAGTTCATGAGCGTCTACTCAAGGATGTGGATCGCAGGATTGACCGACATAGGGTCATGTTTGGCGCTCAATGTGACGCATGGAGCATCTGTCGGAGAGGGAGAATTGTAATACCGTTAGAGGGTTTCAGTGATCGTTGGAATAACTTAGAAGGCCGGCCGAAGAATGCAACGGTGGTCCTAGGATATTCATTGACTCAAGATCACTCTATCATTGAGAGAGGTCCCATCGGTATCATTCATCACATAGGAGCCCGATACCTCAACAGCTACAGGGGTAATGACGATAGCGGCGATAGCGGATGGCTGCACCACAAGATCGACTGGATCCAGAGTGGCCGCGAAACTGACACAAAGGTCGTTGAGCAGGTTCTACGAGAGCTCCAGTACCGAATGACTCAAATGTCTATCGCAGACACCTACCTCGAGATAATGGAGATTGCTCCGCCGCATGGACAATCATGCTGTGAGTATGACGCCAGAAGAAACTGCAAAGAGATTGCAGACGAGAAGCTCTCACGAATGAGGAGGGCAATCTTTGACCGAAAGGTGATATTCCCACGTCCGGTTGCGAGACAGGGCAGATCATTCTCCAAGGGTATGGACTACCTAATTGGCGCCTTCCACCATGCCGACACTCCTGAGGATGTCGCTATCAAGAAACTCGATACCTTGGTTAGCACTGTGGACCAATACATTGAGCAGGAGAAGGAGAGGGTTAACCGCGATCCTGAGGTAATGGCTAAGCGACGCAAGCTCTATCATTCCTTTGGCTTGGCCTTGGGCAGTTTCTCCCCTGGCAGCCTTTCGTTGACGGAGTGGGCTTGATCTTCGCGGACTTGAGGGGCATTTTACTGATGGATGATAAGTTAAAGTTGATCACTCTATACAGTGATTCCACACAGTAGCCATTCTTCTTCACCTAACGCTCGCGAGTGGCTCTCCCCCTGTCAGTTGTCGCTTAACAGCCTAGCAAATCCACCCTTGACTATGAGTCATAACGCAAATTTGACCTTTGCCAACCGCATGCTTATGACATAGCATTTCAAACTACATACATGATCAGGTGTGTTTGAAATCAGCCAATGAGAGGCCAGCATTTGACTCATTATGAGGCAGTTCGAGAAAGCTACTCAATATAAGGCAGTTCCCGAACTCCGTTTATCATGAGGGAGTTGAGAGATTTGTTCTTATTCCTAGTCTACATATTGACCCTTCTTCTTCTCCTACACAAATCAGGCAACAAATTGATAGATCAAATTGAGTCATTCTAATGAGATCGTATCCCATCAACCTTCACCAATTCCAATGAGGTGTGCAGCATATTCCTACTTTGATTGAACAAGTAACAAGAGACAAATCGCGCTGTACTGAGCAACGCGGTCTCCATAGCAGATCTCAGCCTCACTCCACAACATTTGCAGCTATCATCTCACCATCATGGGCGGTAAAGCATTTCGGTCAGGACCTAATCCGCTAAACATCGTCCGTTTACCGCCAGAGCAGTATCTCAAGCCGCGAGATCATTACCAAGTGTTTGTCGTGTTTCACTTTGCCATCACGCTAAGCTTTGCTGATCATAGTGGAAGTGTACTTGTAAAATTCTACAAACGCGTCTATATACCCCCAGAAGCCCCAGAAAAGACCGACCACGGCGACATCGACGTTCTGGTTGATGAAGCCCTATTCAATTTCACTGCGGAGGATCTCGTGAAGGCATTAGATGCTAAAGCGCAAACGAAAGCTGGGGGCAACAGCTCTCTTGCGATCCAAACACCCGAAGACAGCGAAAGTTCTTCCAACTAGATATTCATCAGTGCAAGAATGGATGTTTCGAATGGGAGAGCGTCCTGTATTCTTATGGTGATATTTGGATTATAATTGGGTCTATCGCGACGCGCTTTGGGCTAGCGATCAATAATCATGGCTTCCACATTCGTGTTGAGGAGCTTGAGGTAACACGCAGGAAAGAGTCGTTGCTGCTATTGAAAAATAAGCCTCGAGAGATAATGGAGTTCTTGGGGTGATGGTGGTCGGTATGCAGAGGGATTCATTACACTTGACGAGATCTTTGAGTGGGCTACCGCTATGCCATTCTTTCGGCAAGAGTTTTTCGTGAGGGAGCCTGTCACCAACAAAAAGGTCCGTTCCAAAGAGCAAAGACCCATGTACTTGAAAGTTGTGACGGAGTGGCTGCCTCGAAAAGCAGACTTAGGCGGGGTTACAGCATTGACAAAAATACCGAAACAAATCTTTCATCAAGCACAGGTCCTGAGAACAGCTGACTCGTCAATTTTCGCTACTACGCACGGTACAGGCAACGAGCCTACAGAAGAAGACAGTATAAAAGTCTCTTCAACTCAAGAACACAAGGATGTACTCAAGAGAGCGCTACGGAGGTTTCATAAAGAAGCTGAGCACAATAAGATGCTAGCAGATCATCAGGAAAGAACATTGAAAGACGCAATGTGGAAGGCAGATCGCGACAACAATTCCCCTGGATGGTAAAGAACTTGGGCAGGCGATAGTAGCTCTCAAGTCCCTGCTGCGGTGGAACGACGGCCAGCCTCGGCTCGCATCGGAGAGGGATAGACCGAGGGAGAAGCTTCCAGCCCTGGATGCTGACACAGTGGAAAGAACGCTCCTCCCGTGGATCAAGGATCATTGGAGTGAAGCTGTGAGAATGTACCAGGGACGCGCGCTCACGAAGTAGCAAGAAAGCCATTCAATTCGTAGTGCTAAACTTCACTCATTGCCACTTAGCCGCCGGTCACTACTCGCCATGTGTCCGATCGCTCGGCTCCTGATGTTGGCAACCGATGGTCTAGGAAATCCTTTCCCAAAGCCTCAAGCTGATAACGCTGAGGTCCTCGCCCGCGGAGGAGTCCATGCCCGATGTGACCAAGCCCTCAACTGCGAGACCTACACAGACTTCTCGGGCCAGCTTCGCGCTCGCTTTATTCCAGGCATGGAGCCCGGCAGCCAAGACTAGAGCGTCGAATAGGCCTAGCCAAACGCGACTGCCCCACGGGGTAACCGCAAACCGACGTAGTCTTTGGCGACAGCCAAATATCTTGGGGTGGCGGCATCGACCCCGTCGCAACCCTTTGGAATCTTACCGACATCTGTTCCGAAGGCTCCTGTGAGGGCGATCCGTACGATCTCTCTATCCCGTACGACTCGCCGCTTCCGGGCGGAACGGCACTAGCCGCGACCCAGAAGTTAGAGCTTGGAGTCACAGACGGCCACTATGCCACCTGGTTCCGCAATGTGCTTGGTCAGGCCGTACAGGTTGCAATGGGCGCTAGAGGCATCGTCACCTGGGACCATGAGCAAGTCTACACGGAGGGGGAACGAAGCAAGCGAGATAATGCCCCCTCGGTGTATCTTCCAAGGGGTATGCAGGTACTGCGACATTGCGACGACGCTAAGCAAGATCGAAACTACGGTTAGTTCCAGTCCGGATACTATAGAGGCTCTTATCGACGTGACGATCACGTTGCCTGATCAGAAGTCTGGGTTTTGTGCAGCTGCGGGAATCTTTGGGGGTGCAGGGTCGATTGCCGGAGCATTTGATGGGGCCGGGCCTGTGATTGCTGCCGTTTGTGGCGTTGTCAGTGCGTCATGCAGCTGAGGAGGGCTGATCGAAGATCTTGAGTGGAAAGAGGCACTTCTGTCTAGAATGATTAGATTGAGCGAAGATGAGAAGAGATATTAGGTGATGCGCGCGTCTCGTTTGTTTCACGTAGTCATTGAATAGCAGATTAGGAAACGCGGAGAGAAAGAAATTGAGATTTGTTTTAGTTTATCAACCAGCTAAAGAAGGCTGGCAAACGTCTGTAAATTTATGTTGTACTTTAGATTACAAGGTCGTTAACACAAGAGATACCTTTTTAAATGGAATTTTTAAAAAAAAGGGTACCATTAAGCGTACACCCTTTTATTATTCTTGTACAGCCCCTCCTTTTTAACTAGGTATACGCAGTCTTAAGCGCTTTGAATCTAGTAATCCTCAAAGGGGTGGTGCAGCAGTTGTGATAGCAAAAGCATGATGTTCTATGGAGAAGGCCTGTGGGTATATAACCCCTGGCCTGACAAAGAGATCTATCTGACAAAGGACTAGGCAACACGGCTAGGTACATGCATGGAAAGGACTAGACACGTTTGACAGTAATGTTGCTACCTACAGAGCGGTCACGAGTTGACAGGATCCTCCCTCCCTTCGCGGGGCCCCTGCTATACACACTCGCTCCTTGGCTCTTACGGTGCGCCGAATTTCAAACAAACAAGCCCTACCGGGGGCCAATAGTTGAGTGTCGGAGACAAAAGTCTGGTGTGCCGGGGGTGTACATATATTGTAAGGGAGTGTACGTCTAGTGGTAGCCAAAGGGAATAGCGGAGTAGAGCCTTTCCAGATACTCTCGCCAGGGCCTGATAGTAGACTACCAGAGTGGGGTTGTCCCGAGCCAACTTGACCCACTAACCGAAGCTAATCGAGTAGCCATAAACAAGCACCGCGTCCGTATTCGACACATCGAAAGCACTTGTATCGCTGTTGCCATTGATAAATTGTACACATTCCCACGTCGTGTTCGAACGGAGGAAGTGAAGATCAAAGCTGTAATAAATATCAGGGTCGTTCGCTGCGAAATTGGCGCACTGCTGTACGGCGTCGCACATATGGAGGGTTCCGCCAAACGAATTATAGAGAAGAGGGCGGTCGGGCACATTGTTGCCGTCGTTGCTGGTGTCTTCGATAAAATACTGGCCGGAGTAGTACTGTTTGTAGGTGATGATGTCTCCCTGATCACTAGACACAACTTCGCAGAATGGCGCCACCGTAGGGGTTGAAGAAACGGACGCGGATGAAGTACCGACTGTAGCCGTAATGATTTCGATGGTTTGCCCGCCATCAGCAGCCGTAAGTGTCGTCGTATAGTCCATCGATCCAGATCCGAAAGTTGTAGTCACAGGAGTAGGGTCAACAACCTCGACAATTAGCTGACCATCAGATGTCGTCATAGAGGTAGTGAACAATGCATCTCCTGACGTAAGTTCCGTAGTGACAGCCGTGGGATCTACAACTTCGACCGTGAACTGACCATAAGGGGCCGAAAGAGTCGTCGTGTACAGCATGTCCCCCGAAGTTATCGTAGTGCTCACAGGCGTAGGCTCGATGACCTCAAGCGTTTCTGTTCTATTGCTAGATCCTAAGACTGTCGTGTACAAGGTCCCCCCAGAGGAGATGGTAGTCGTCACAGTTTGCGGAGGCCGTGAAGTCGAAGTGCTCGAAAGTAAAGAAGTGAAGGTCGAGAAGTCACTGCTTGGGGATATAAGAGTCGAAGACGATGTGGCGTTAGATGCGTTGCTGGTCGAGGTAGAGAGATCGAGCAGGGAAGATGTGCTGCCTAGGAAAGAAGTGTTGAGCTGTGAAGAAACATTGAAGAATGAAGACAGAGTCAACTTGCTCGGGCTCGAAGCCAAGGTCGTAGCGACGGCCATGGTGGCATTGGTAGGAATGGTTGACGGAGACGCGGAAGTGATTCCAATAGAGTTGCCTTCAATGCCAGGGCATAGTGACACTGCAACCATTGAGCAAAATATGACGGTATGAAAGAAGGACTTACAAGGTGCAATAGTCAACAAAACTGGGTCGCAAGTTGGCGGTGGTATAGCCAAATAATAACCTTCGATGGTATTCGATAAAGAATCCAGGCAAAAAGATGCAAGACCATTTAAGAACGTTTCATTTTCGAAATGAAGAGTCTCTCCCGAAAGTCTCCAAGTCGTGGAAATGTCTCCTAGTGAAGTTGAGGCGACAAACGGTGCTGAAATCACGCCTTTTGATGCGGAGTATACGCGGCCATCTATCGTAGACAACTGACCTAGGGCATTGACAAAGTATACCGACGATCTCAGGCAGTTTTTAGTAGCCTCTCCTTGTGAAGTTACATAGTTTCCGGTTACCCCCTGACGGCGAAGAAGTCCTCGACCGTGTGAGGGGCTCGCGATCTGAAAACAATAAGAAATCGCACGGGCGTATCTGATGATGGAACATTCGCGCTAATGCTTTCAGCACTGCAGAACTCAGCGTCTCTATATAGACGACCCACCTGGCTGTCAATGACGGTGATGATACGAGGACAGGTGTCTCTGAGGTATCAGGGGCGGGTGAACGAATGGCCCTTGACGTCGTTAATACAGGGAAGAATGCCGCAGGGGTCGAACGAGAAGACGGTGGAAAGTTTTCGCACTTTCCGGTACCTACACTCTCTATCACCATCACCTGTGCTGGGATCATACTTGGTAAAAATTACACAGCTAGATTTAGGGTATGCAACAGCTTCATAATGATGGATGCTCGTTTGTACGGCTTGGATCATCGGAGCACGAACACAATTCGCAATTAAAGGTGTGAAAGAACCTTCTGAATGAAATTCGCGTATGCTAGTGAGCTTCATATTACGGGTAGAATGGAACGTAATTCACTTTCCATGCCAGGTAGCGAATCGTCTGAACAGAAGATCACACTTCAGCCTCTCCATCTCTTCATCACTGAGACCAAAAATCACCTCAATGCCACCTTGTTCCTCCTTAGTAAAACCCGCCCCATTCAGCATTGGCACGATAAGTATCAAGCTTGGGTACACGAACTTCCGCACCCTTACGCGCTCAATTCTACTCCCTACTGTAGCTCCCCAGTCAAGCTCGTACAGTGCTTGTTTCGCCCACGATGTGATTGTAATAAATTCTCCGCGTTTATCGCCGACACGAGTGTGGGAGACAGTGCTGATATCTTGGACCTCGGACGAGTTGAGTGCGCCTATGACTCGATGGATGTATTTCTCATTGACCCCTTGGACGTGATGACGGATAAGGTGCGCTGTTTGTGCGACTGCAGTTTGAATATCTTCTCGATTCGATGGAGGAATGGGTATGTTGAGCATGTGTACTGCGTTGCCGATGTAGTCTGCTGGTAGTGGCGGATCTAGATGGGTGCGAAAATCCATTGCTAGCCCGAGGGTGAGCTGTGTTTGTTTATCTCGAGAGTTTTTGATGCAGTTTACAAGAAGAGCACAAAGCGCATCGCTTGTACTAATCCATTCACTGCTTTTGTCATGATTCTCTGTGACTGAGGCCATGTTCTTGAGCTCAGCTAGCTCAGCTCGTGAGAAGAAGAATATCTCGTACGTGACTCCTTGTGTCTTGGGCGGTACCGCATTCTCCAGCGTTTGAGCCGAAGATCGTTGCGTCAGCTCTGGAAAGTCCGCCACTTCTGAGCCTGGCATTCCCTGCATCAAGCGGCTTCGATCCAGCACTTCCATGCTCAAGTAACGGGTCCCATCCTCGCCCCTGCAAAATGCCGCCCATATCTTAGCTATTACAACCATACCGCCACCGTCCATGAAGCCGTGGCTGAGACTATGGGCCACTATCAGTCCGCCTCTGATCTTACTCACCCTCACAAGCATCGCCGATTTGGCATTGTGCCTCGTTGTTCTATCTTGGGGGAGTAGTATCGTAGTGTTCATCTCATGAATTGGGAATGCTTCTGCTCGTAGACTCGAGTAATCGAACGCATCATCGTGGGTTAGATCTTGTACACTGAAGATGTCGCTAATTGTGTGCCAGGGCGCCGAGACGCAAAGTCTACCTCTTTGCTTGTGGTCTACGGCTGGTTGGAGTTCTTGTACTGTCCCTGCGAGCAATGGGAAGGCGTGAATCGTCTTTTCGAGGCCGACTCTGAGAGCATTAATAGTGTCGCCTGTGTTTACGGAGTAAGATGATGGGAAGAGGAAGATCTTGGTGACATGATAGCGGGGTAAAATATTGTCGATGGGTGTCAGAATAAAAGGGTCATCCCCAGCTAAGGCCATTCTCTTGGCCGCAGAATGTACTCGTAGCTATCCGAGCTTTGGAGTTTGTAGAAGGAGTGAGGGAGAGCGGATGAGTGGTGGGCGAAGACCCCCGCGAGACCAACATTAGCTAGCCAATCGGAGGTTAGTGTCTTGCCAAGACCGGATCATACCTTATGAATAGTATCTTGGGTAAGGATCGTATGTGAAAATCGAATCTTGATATTCTTTTGATTCTATATAGAAACACATACATCATAGTCAGGGCCTCTTGGTTGCCAGCTGCCAAGTGACCATAACAGGTCTTAACTCAAATGACTATCTCGCCATGACGTACGACCCCTTCATCATAGCTCTCCCGGCTGTAAATGTTTTACTGACCCACTCAAGCGTTAGGTGCTGTTGTTGGAATTGGCGCGAACGGTTTGACGTGCGCAGCAATCGCTTTTCAGAATTTACATGCGCAATTGCGCATAGAGCTTTGGTCATATCAACAATCAACTCGAATGGTGGAGTCCGATCTGCCAGTCCGCTGTACTGAGCTTGCTGTACATTGGCAACTTCGTCGATGGTTCTAGTAATTGCTTTTAGCCAGCCGCGGTTTGTATAGCTTTCTTTATTAGGGTCATTTTTGCTAAATATGAGTGATGGTGCCCGTGAGATATCCTTGACCGCAGTAAAAAGGTCCAACTCACTGACTAGGTCTAGCACAAATCCTATTGAAAGACGTGTATACAATTAAACAACCTTCTACCAAGACATTTCCCTCATCGTCCCCGTCCACTCCGAGCACGGCACGCCCACAATATCCGCCACCGCCATCCCAGGGGATGTCTGATTCCACATCATCATTACAGAATCCGTCTCCACACATAGATCCAGCACCGTCTCACTACCCAACTTGTAGATACCACCCTCCCCCGCCTGTCATCTGCGCGCACTGGCCCATGGCATCAAACTTATACTGGTCTGCGCCCGGCCTATACGCATTATTGACTAGCACAACGATACCCTCGGCATTGAACTGAAACGGCGCGCCGACNGTGTTGCTGTTGACCCCGGTGTAATTCAGCCTGCGGATAATGGAGAGCTCCCAACAAGATCCGCACACGCCATTGTTGTGCGGTATGAGGTAGCCTGACGTAGCCGCCGTGGCATCTTTTCCTGAAGAGCCGCTAAGACCGCAGGCCATTGCTTCGGTCAGGCACCCGGTGCAGCCAGTCACTAACGCCTGCATTTTAGATTACTATGTAGGCCTTTGTGGAGAGGGACGAGCTGGTGCTGTTGTCTGGGGCGGTAGCTTGCACTGGGCAAGCGGCTATGAAGGTGACAAGATACGATGTGAGGGAGAAGACGGAGGATTTTATCGCGAGTGTAGCGTGCGAAGTCCGCATACGGACTTTGCGGATACCTCAGGACGACTTTGCACGTATTTCAGCGTAGTATTCGACGGACCTGGTCACTGTGTTTAAGGCTCAGCAATTAATGATGTGGAGCTTCTTAAGAGGAGTGCTAGTGGTTTAACGACGTATGCATAGGAGTAGAAGTTAATCTTCAGCAAGCCTTATTGGTTGAGGTTGTCTCTTCTCTCAAAGTTTTACCCGTCGTGGTAGTAATACCCATCCTCCGAACGTCTAATGGATGCATCACCAGTCTTTCGTGAGATGGTCTCCAGACAGATTTATCTTCGAACGACGATAACGCTTCGCTTTGATGGATATCTCTCAGTTCATGATGGCGATGACGTATCATCTAAATCTATCTTGATTGTTTGCGCTCATGGCGGATGCTTGTAGTGCCCCTGATTTGTCTGCACTCAGGAGCTACTAACTTATAGGTATTTCCTCTTTCGCTCGAGCGACCTCTTTTCAAGAATCTTTCTTCATTGGCGTAGTGTCAGAAGTTGCGGCGTATTTCAAGGTATCTCCTTAAAAGCTGAAAAGCTGCCGTCCCGAGTCATGACTATTATTACACTTAAGCATTTCACAAGGGAGTTCATCTTTTAGCTGACCTAATTTCTTGAACTCGCAAGTATTGGTCATCAAGCAATGACTACGTGATTATAAGAATTGGTGAAAATTTCCGATACCTGCGAAGTGATTGAGGGAGTTGAGGAGAGGGTGGTCTTTTTTAATCCTCTTTTTCATTGCTGATCTATCGACTAACTTCAGTGCTCGGCAGAGAACAGTTCCAAGTTCTGGTGAAAATCAGACTGCTTCACCTACTGCTCGTCACACCCTCCATCTCCTTATTTCAATCATAGTGAATCATCCAATAACCCAACACCATTCTGACCGTAGCAAACATGACACGCGAAAGGATGTCTCCTCTAATCCCAGAATTCCAGACGACGGCTGCCGTTACAATTTCGGCCACCACTTCACATAGAAACAGGGTACCTGTGGCTCGCAGTTTCTTCCGGTAGACTAGGCACAGAATAAGGAGACCCGTGCATATACTATGCCGGCCAAAGATGAGACTACTGAGTTCCACAGCTTGGGACTCTCTCGCTGTCCGTGGATTTGGGTGAAAGAGGTACCTGGCGAGGATGTTTTGGTCGAATAAGACCAAGAGACCTGTACAGAGCGTGCAGAGACCGAGAAAAAACGCGATGACAGTGATAGCGAGGCGAGAAATTTTCTTGTCCGCATTCGTTTGATTGTGGACTGGATCGGATTTGTCCACGCCGCCAGCAGCTTTAGCAGCCTCGTTTTGCTCTTGTTTATCTATTTGCGAAGGGTCGGCTCGGGTGACCGGTTCCAGTGCACTGACAGGTTGAGCAATCGTCTCCATACGGTCGGCTTGGGTGACGAATTCAGGCTCGCTGGCAGTCTTTGGAATTGAGGTACTAGTTGCCTGTGATGTTTGATGAAAACGGTAGGCACACACAGCTGGTTTGCTAGGCACTTGATCCTGCACTTCATGCCCCTCGCTTTG